>ML779963.1:2078298-2105334 GCA_009831015.1 Picea engelmannii
CTTCTCACGGATGTGAGTAGCGGCCACATCTCTTCTCAGAGATAAGCTACCAACGCCCTAGCTAGTTTATTTCCATTCTGTCTGTAAGCATATTTCAGTCATTTGTTATTAATGAAATGAAGTCTTATTTCCGCTGCATCTCTATATTTATGTGTATTTCTGTATTTCATTGTGTTCCTACATAAATCTGGATCATCAGGGTTTTGAAATATCAAACCCAGCTCTCATCCGTACTCCAATCCTCCAGAGCTGACGATTTGCAGACACCTATCCCGTAAAATCAACGGTGTTAATCACTTAAGAACTCCGGAATCTGGAGTTCTCAAACTTCAACCCTTTCCTTCTTTGGATTTTATCCGAAGACTCTAATCCACTGAATAGTATCCTCTTCGGATCAACGACTGCGATCCTTTCGCATATCCAGACTTCGGACTTTTCAACTCTCAACTTTTCTCTCCCCGCGAAGTATGCGGATTTCTGCCACGTGTCCTCTTGATCTAACGATCGAGGATTACTTCGGGACTTTACCCAAAGTGCATGGATCTATGCCACGTCTCTCCTAGATCCGACGGCTCTGAATCACTTCGGGGCTTCGGGGTTTGACAGTCTCAGTTCTCAATTGAAACTCCACAACAACTTTACCTGGAGCTCACGATTTGTTGACAAGTGTCCCTTTATAGATTGACGACTCTCGGCTCTTTGACTCTTCCGGCTTCGGGTGTTTTAACACTTCGACCTTCGCCTTCCTATGGATCTTCCGACCTGTCGACACATGTCCTCCTGGATCTAACAGTTCAAATTCACTCCGGCCCTTCGACTCTATGCGCTTCAGAAATCTCAAGTTTCAAACTTGACTCCTCCCGGACTCACAGTATTTGACGACTCAGATCCACTCTGGAAATCCGACGCTTGAAGTTTACCCCAAACAATCTGATGGCTCAGATCTGTTCCTACAATCGAACGACTGAGATTCTACTTCGAGTTTTTGACTCTTCGGGCTTCGGAAATCTCAGTTCTCAACCCTTGGTGAATTCTCTCTCCTGAGTGTGTGAAGCGCTAAGGCTCATGCACCTTACTCTGATCAGACGGTTGTTGATACGTTGCACTATGATCCAACGACCACTGTCGATCCTCCTCCTGAGCTTTTGATTCTCTCTAACTTAGAAGATTCCTCGGTCTTCAAAGGTTTCAAGCCTTTGCTCCTCCTGCGAGTCTAACTCTTGCATCTCGTCAACACTTGTGAAAGTGCTATCCCTTATGAACTTTGTTCTTAAAAGGATTTCAATTCCCCATGCACCCCTTGCATCCTCGGGATTTCGATAACTCAGATCGAAGGATTTCTTTGGAAAGAAATTCTTCTTGCCCACCTGGCGTTCCTTTGTTTCGAGTTCTTCAACGCTTGGTCGCTCTTTGATGTTGTGCACACCTTGCACCTAGTCTAAGTTTCCTTTGTTCTCTCTAAACTTCTCTGAGTCAATCTAAGACTCAATCGACACGCTCCTTGCATTCGAGATGCACACCTTGCATGCGAGTGTCAGAAGAGAAACAATTGAAACTCATCCAGTTTCATCACGAACTCATACAGTCAACCTCTCGAACAATCATACATGAACGAAAATGAAAATAACCATACACACAAAATATCACATTCATTCAATCACACATTAAATGAACACATTTCGAGGATTCGGGACAATTCTGTCTGTTCTATTCATTCATGAAAACAAATTACACAATGTTTCTTCTACTCTACTCTGTTCTACTGATCTCTCTGATCTCTATCTCATCATCTCCTAATAATTTTACAATGCAACAATGAAAACTACTTAAGGACTGGCTCCATGAGATCCCTCGTCCTATCTGCAACCTATCATATCAAACTCTTAGTGGTTACCTACTATGTCCTGCAATCCCTTACAGTCCTTCATGACTTTACAAACAAGTTACATTTTTAAAATGTTGTTTACAAAATATCTCAATAACTTGATTTATCTTTGAAATTAATGCTAAGATGTCATGTCCCTGCCTCCATGATTACGTCTTTAACTTTGAAGGCGATGATCCGACATCATACTCCTCTGTTTAAAATTTTCATGGACTCCTATCCATGAGCTCCTGCACTATCTTTCCATGCTTCAAAATATCAAGTTTTGTAACCCAACTCGCATCTTCCATTGGATGATCTTTCCACTTCACTAAATATTTAGGATATGTCTTCCTCCTAGTCTTCTTTCCATCCCTTTGTTCAATGATTTTCTCCATCTGAGGTTTTTCTGTTGTGGGCAATTGTTCTTCCCACTGAACTTTTTTCTGATTATCTAATTCTCCTACCTCATCTCTCCTGTAAGGATACAGGTCTGCAACATTGAATATCGGTGATATCCCAACATTGTCTGGCAACTCAATTTCATAAGCATTGGCTGCGAATTTTCTGAGAATACTGCATGGTCCTATCTTCTTCATCTTCAACTTGTTATACGTTCCCCTTGGGAACCTCTCTTTTCTCAAATGAGCTAAAACTTCATCTCCAACTTCGAATTGAACTTCTCTCCTCTTTTGATCAACTCTATTCTTGTATTTTTGGTTGTTGTTCTATAGTTGTTCTTTGACTCTGTCATGGAGTTTCTACATTTTTGTTGCAAAAATATCTGCTCTAGCACTTCTGAACTCATCTTGATTAAGATTTGTCAACTCTGTAATCCCTCTTGATTGTATACCATACACAATTTCAAATGGACTTTTCCCTGTGTTCCTGTTCACTGAATTGTTGAATGCAAATTTTGTTTGTGCCAGAATATGATCCCATTGACGATCTTGCTCAGTGACTAAACTTCTTAACAAGTTTCCTAGACTCTTATTTACTACTTCAGTGTGTCCATCTGTCTGAGGGTGATATGCTGAACTAAAGGACAAGTTCGTCCCCAGCCTCTTTCATAGAGTCCTCCAAAAGCGTCCTACAAATTTGGTGTCCATGTCTGAGACTATGCTCCTCAGCAATCCATGTAGTCTCACTACTTCTATGAAAAATAAATTGGCTATGTGTGTAGCATCATTTGTCTTCTGTCATGGTATGAAATGTGCCATTTTTGAAAATATGTCCACCATAACAAATATGGAATCACTCCCTTTTTGAGCTCTAGGCAATCCCAAAACAAAATCCATACCGATTGCATCCCATAGCCTTTCTAGAATTGGTAATGGCTAATACAAACCAGTATTTTGTTGTCTTCCTTTTGCATACTGACAAATTTTGCATTTGTTCACAAAAATTGTCACCTCTGCTCTCATGCTTGGCCAATAATACGAATTGCTTAGCTATGCAAATGTCTTATCGTGACCAAAATGTTCGGCTAAACCTCCGTTGTGTTTTTCTTTCAGCATGTTATCTCTCATTGAGTATTTTGGTATGCATAATTGGCTTCCTTTAAATAATAATCCATCCTGGATCAAATATCCAGTCCATGGGCTTCTGTTTCCTAACAAAGGATTCTTGCATGCCTCATAAGTTTCCTTAAAATTTGTATCTTCTCGGTACATCTCCTTGAGGTGCTCAAACCCTACGGTCTCCACTTGGAATTCCTGTGCAATCAAACTCCTCCTGCTCAAAGCATCTGCAACTTTGTTAGCAGTTCCAACAATACGTTTGATAAAAAAAGTAAAATTTTGCATAAATTCTACCCATTTTGCATGTTTCTGATTCAACTTTTCTTGCATAGTAATAAACTGTAAAGCTTCATTATCACTGTACAAGACAAATTCTTTAGGAATTAGATAATGTCTCCACTTCTTCAAAGATTGAATCACTGCATAAAATTCTTTGTCATATGTGGAATACTTTTTCTTGGCATCATTCAACTTCTCACTAAAATATGCAACTGGCCTATTATCATGACTCAAGACTGCTCCAGTTGCTAATCCACTTACATCATACCTCATTTGAAATGTTTTTCCAAAATCTGGTAAGACTAGAATTGGTTGTTCTGTGATTTTCTCTTTCAACACTTTGAAGCTTTTTTCAACTTCCTCTGTCCATTTAAAAGACTTGTGTTTCTTCTTCACGGTGTCCAGCATGGGTGCACATATACCATTGAAATTTCTGATAAAAATTTCTATAAAAGCTTTCTAACCCATAAAAAATTATTACCTCGAATATGTTGCTTGGCAATTGCCATTCTCTGATTTCTCTCACATTTTCTGGATCCATCTTCAATTCATTTGAAGAGATCACAAAACCCAAATATATGAGTTTTGTCTTCATAAAAGAGCTTTTCTTCAGATTTATCAGCAATTTTTTCTGCTGCAACTTTTCCATCACTGATTTCAGATGTCTTAAGTGTTCTCTCCTTGTCTTACTGAAGATTAATATGTCATCCAGATATACTATCACAAATTTTCCTATCAAGCCTTTCAATACTTCATTCATCAATCTCATAAATGTGCTTAGTGTATTTGTCAACCCGAATGGCATGACCAACCATTCAAACAATCCTTCATTTGTCTTGAATGTTGTTTTCCATTCATCTCCCTCTCTCATTCTTATTTGATGATATCCACTCTTCAAGTCTATCTTGGAAAAATAGCTTGCTCCACTCAAACAGTCCATCAAATCATCCATCCTCGGAAAAGGAAACATGTACCTAATGGTTATCTTATTGATGGCTCTGGAATCTGTACACATTCTCCATCCTCCATCTTTCTTTGGAATTAACACAGTTGGTATTGCACATGGGCTTAGGATTTCCCTGACTCAACCTTTATCCAACAACTCTTGGACTTGATTTTTGACTTCCTCATTCTCTCTAGGTGTCAACCTATAAGCTGCTTTGTTTGGTAAACTAGCGCCTGGAATAAGGTCAATGTGATTGCTTATAATCCTAATGGGTGGCGATGAGTGAGGTATCTCATTCACTATTATGTCAGCAAAGTTTTCTAATAGTTCCTGGATTTCTTCTGGCAAATATTCCACATAAGTATTTGTAACGATAACTCTAGGCTTCCTCACTACAACAAATTGCATTTCTTTCTCCTTCTTGACTTCATTCAAGAGTTCCTTCCCAATCATGAGAAGTATACTTGAACTAGCTTCCCTCTTCTACTCTTTGTCTTCTATTGGTAACAACATATGTGTTCTACCATTCTTTTCTAGGGTATAAGTATTCTTCCTTCCATCATGAATAAATTTTCGTTCAAATTGTCATGGCCTCCCCAATAAAATATGACAGACATCCATAGGAATTACATCACATAATATTTCATCCCTATAACCTCCTATTTTAAATTCAACTTGGCATTGTTGACTTACCATCACTTGATGTCCTTTCTACAACCATGATACCTTGTATGGGTTTGGATGTGCAGTTGTCTTCAACTCCAGCTTCTCCACCATCTCTGTGGATACTAGATAGTCAGTGCTCCCACTGTCTATGATCACCTTGCAAACTTTGTCTTTTGCCTTGCAAGCCATTCTGAACAGGCTTGTTCGCTTAACTGATTCCTCTAGTTCCTTCTCTGGTTTAAGAAGAATCTTCCTCATCATGAGGTTCCTTCTTCCTTCTGATTCTTCTACTTCCACATGCTTATGTGCTTCAAAAATGTGTGCTTCACCTCCTCCTTCTTTCTTTCTCTCGGGACATTCCCAATACTTGTGTCCTTTTTTTCCACAGGTATAACATTTAACTATGCCTCCTCTGGCTCTTCCTTGTCCTTTGGAAAATGAACTTCTTCCTCTGTGTTGTCGTTCTTTAGAACTTCCACCTTTCTCATGGTGACTATGTTGTTTTTCAGCTTCATGCTTCAGTTTCTGGAACTTCTCTCTGCTGGTTCCTTTACCTCTGCTTGAATTTCCTCCTCTGTTTCGTTGGCTTTGTTTCCTGGCCAATTTTTCTTCATCTTTCAAGGCTGCCTGATAAGAATCCTCGACTTTACTAACAAACATCATGTTGATCTCCTCTTGTATTTCATATGTCAGCCCATTGATATATCTTGTTGTTTTCACATCTTCATTCTCTTTCTGTCCAACCCTAATGTTTAGTCTGTAAAATTCCTCAGTGTACTCCTTCACTGATAAACTCTTTTGTCTTAGGTTCTGCAATCTCCTGAACGGATTGATTTGATAGTCCTTCGAGATAAATTTGGCTTTCATATTAGCTACCATCCTATCCCAACTTTTAATTTTCTTCTTACATTGCTCCTACGTTCGTCTTGCAGTTCATCCCACCATAGTGTTGCATGACCCTTCAGTGTTGTCACTACATGCTTCACCATCGTGTCTTCTTCGACATCTTCATAATCAAAGTATTTGTCCATAGCACATACCCAATCTAACAATTTTTCAACTTCTAAATTTCCTTCATACATCGGTACCTCTATTCTTACTTTGGCTCCTATCTTTGAAACAACTTTTATTACGCGATCTTGTGCAACATCCTCTGCTACATTTTCTTCGACCTCTTCTTCTTCGCTCTCAGCTTCACTGATATCTCTAGCATCTGGTGCTCTTCTTTGCATTGTTTCCATGGCATCCAGTCTCATTCGGAATCACCTCATTTCTTCTCCCATTTCCGCATTCTCTCTACGCCTTCTGGGTGGCATGATTCCACTGTGTCACCTACAAACATAAATCAAATTTTCTTGATACCACAAATGATATCAATTCGTCTCCTTTATCCTTTGTCTGTTGTTTGCAAACAAACTCAATATCAGCACTGATACCACCTGATGCAAACCCCCTACTCCTCTGTAGGGCTACACGACCTCCTGGTCAAAGGATCTCTGATTCTCGAGTTGAATGACTCTCTGAAACCTCAATGGTCTCATTCTATGACTACACACAGGCCCTTTCAGCTTGCTAGAGCAGGTTTAAATGGCACCCGTAACCTTCCCTTTTGTTTTCCTATGAAATCTTAGAGTGTTGCCCGTTAGCTCATTTTCGGATAAGCCCTCTCGTGATATGACCTTGGGCGATGACCATGCGATTGCGGGAGCGACCACAAGTGGTTTGAAGTCAAACTAATTTTGGGCCCGCAATGCTCCTCCAGCCTCCACGTGTCCTCTTGACGAAACCACGGTTTGGATTGCGGCCCGCCCTCAATATTTTAAACTCCGTGCAACTCCTATCTCCGCAATGCTACGGGATCGTTGATCTCGCGATCTTGACGATAATTCCTGAACTAACGGTTCAGATCCTTGTCTTCTAAATCCATGGGCCAAATCTATCCCTTTGAGATCAATGGATATGATCTCTTTGCAATTCCAGACTTCGAGGTTTTGAAATCTCAAACCCAGCTCTCGTCCGTACTCCAATCCTTCGGAGCTGACGATCTGTGGACACCTGTCCCATGAAATCAACGGTGTTGATCACTTCGGAACTCCGGACTCCGAAGTTCTCAAACTTCAACCCTTTCCTTCTTTGGATTTTATCTGAAGACTCTAATCCACTGACATGTGTCCTCTTCGGATCAACGATTGCGATCCCTTCATGTATCCAGACTTTGGACTTTTCAACTCTAAACTTTTCTCTCCCTGCGAAGTATGCGGATTTGTGCCGCGTGTCCTCTTGATCTAACGATCGAGGATTACTTCGGGACTTTACCCGGAGTGCATGGATCTATGCCATGTCTCTCCTAGATCCGACAGCTTTGAATCACTTTGGGGCTTCGGGGTTCGGCAGTCTCAAATCTCAACTGAAACTCCACAACAAATTTACCCAGAGCTCACGATCTGTTGACAAGTGTCCACTTATAGATCAACGACTCTCGACTCTTTGGCTCTTCTGGCTTCGATTGTTTCAACACTTCGACCTTCACCTTCCTCTAGATCTTTCGACCTGTCGACACGTGTCCTCCAGGATCCAACGGTCTAGATTCGCTCCGGCCCTTCGGCTCTCCGCGCTTCGAAAATATCAAGTTTCAAACTTGACTCCTCCTGGACTCATGGTATCTGACGACTCAGATCCACTCTGGAAATCCGACACTTGAAGTTTACCCTTAACAATCTGACGGCTCAGATCTGTTCCTATGATCGGACGACTGAGATTCTACTTCGGGTTTCAGGCTCTTTGGGCTTCGAAAATATCAGTTCTCAACGCTTGGTGAATTCTCTCTCTTGAGTTGTGAAGCGCTAAAGCTCGTGCACCTTACTCTAATCAGACGGTTGTTGATCCATTGCACTGTGATCCAAGGACCACTGTCTCTCCTCCTCCTGAGTTTCTGATTCTCTCTGACTTAGAATATTCCTCGGTCTTCAAAGGTTTCCAACGTTTGCTCCTCCTGTGAGTTTGACTCTTAGATCTCGTCAACACTTGTGAAAGTGTTATCCCTTCTGATCGTTTTCCTTAAAAGGATTTTGATTCCCCACACACCCCTTGCATCCTCGAGATTTCGATAATTAAGATCGAAGGATTTCTTTGGAAAGAAATTCTTCTCGCCCACCTGGCGTTCCTCTGTTTCGAGTTCTTCGAGGCTTGGTTGCTCTTTGATGTTGTGCACACCTTGCACCTGGTCTAAGTTTCCTTTGTTCTCTCTGAACTTCTCTGAGTCAATCCAAGACTTAATCGATGCACTCCTTGCGTTTGAGATGCACACCTTGCATACGAGTGTCAGAAGAGAAACAATTGAAACTCATCCAGTTTCGACACGAACTCATACAGTCAATCTCTTGAACAATCATACATGAACGAAAATGAAAATAACCATACACACAAAATATCACATTCATTCAATCACACGTTAAATGAACACAGTCTGAGGATTCGGGACAATTTTGTCTGTTCTGTTCATTCATGAAAACAAATTACATAGTGTTTCTTCTACTCTACTCTATTCTACTGATCTCTCCGATCTCTATCTCACCATCTCCTAATACTTTTAAAATGCAACAATGAAAACTATCTAAGGACTGGCTCCATGAGCTCCCTCGTCATGTTTGCAACCTATCCTATCAAACTCTTAGAAGTTACCTACTCTGTCCTATTACAATAACTAACAGTTATTTTCATATAAGAGTTAACACTCCATATCCATATTTGCAATCCCTCACAATCCTTCACGACTTTACAAACAAGTTACATTTTTAAAATGTTGTTTACAAAATATCTCAACAACTCGATATATCTCTGAAATTAATGTTGAGATGTCACATCCCTACCTCCATGCTTGCATCTTTGACTTTGAAGGCGATGCTCCTGCATCAGAACCTCTCACAGAGTATGTTGGTCCAATGGTGTCTAGAAATCACAGATATTGTCCACCTTATGAGAAATCAACAGTTCTTCTTCACTATGGGATCATTCATGCATCTTGAACTAGGAAACATTAATTACTAGATCAATGCCATGTTGTGAGGGAAACTCAAGCCTGAAATCATTTTTGCCCAACTGATCTAAAATCTTCTAGGGACCATATATGACTAGGTGAAGCTTGTGATGTTTGTCTCCCTAAAAAAAGTTGCTTCTGAAGATATAACTAGAGACAATCACCAACCTTAAAATGGGGTTTAATTGCAATGGTGATGGTGGATGGCCTTCACATGCTCTCAATTCTATTGGGGAGTATTGTGAACTTGCAAATGAATACACTATAGTGTGCTAACAAAAGTATTTGCCTTTTGCTAAGCTATGAGTTGCTCCTAAGAGGTGGTGTCAAGGTTGTTGGGATTTCAAATGGTGTTTCAGGTTGGAATCCCTAGTACACCTCGAAAGGATAATAATTGGTGAAAGAATAATCATATTTGTTGTAAAAATGTTGAACAATATGTAATGCTTTACCCACTGATGGTTCTTGGGATAGCCAATACAAAGTAACTTGACCAAGGTATGGTTTACTACTTCAGTTTGCCCACCCTTTTTGGGGTGAAATGTAGTACAAAATCGTAGCTTGCACTCTAATCTAGTTATCAAAGTGCTTTCAAGAGTGACTAAGAAAATAGATATTGCTATAAAAAATGATTATGTGAGGGAGACAAAAGTAGGTCCACACACGATGAAAAAAAATCTACAGTGTGATGGGTTGTTTGTTGTAGGGTTTAAATAAATCCATTTTGGAAAAACAACATACCACAACAAACACATAGTCATGCTTTTAGAGAGTCATAGGAAGGCTAGAAATAAAAACCATAGAAATAGTGTCCCATAGATGGTTAAGAACATGTAGTAGTGGCTATATCCTAATCTTATGGTTTGCTAGCTTATTTTGGCTACATAAAGTGAAACACTTGACAAAATCACATACTCGGTGTACCATTGAAGGCCAAACTAGATACTTTTGCAAATGAAGGAGCATTTTCTAAATACGACAGTGCAATCTGTGTAAAGAAGAATGTGCTTCTCGGAGAAGTAGAAGATGTTCTGGTGATTGGGGTATGCAACATTGTCGTAACTTGAATGTAATCATGTATCACAAAGTGTATATTCTAAGAATGGTGTTCGAGTGATGGTAGTATGTTGTTGTATAGTTGTAAGGACAGAGCCAAAATACACGTCATATTTATATTATTATTTGTAGTCCTCATAAACCAAAACATGTATATCTAAAATTTGTAGGACATGTGCAAGTGGGAGACTCAACATATTTCTCRTAACTCRAATGTAATCATGTATCACAAAGTGTATATTCTAAGAATGGTGTTCGAGTGATGGTAGTATGTTGTTGTATAGTTGTAAGGACAGAGCCAAAATACACGTCATATTTATATTATTATTTGTAGTCCTCATAAACCAAAACATGTATATCTAAAATTTGTAGGACATGTGCAAGTGGGAGACTCAACATATTTCTCATAACTCAAATGTAATCATGTATCACAAAGTGTATATTCTAAGAATGGTGTTCGAGTGATGGTAGTATGTTGTTGTATAGTTGTAAGGACAGAGCCAAAATACATGTCATATTTATATTATTATTTGTAGTCCTCATAAACCAAAACATGTATATCTAAAATTTGTAGGACATGTGCAAGTGGGAGACTCAACATATTTCTCATATTATTAGTACATCATTTCTTGTACTTGAGAGCCAAATGAAACGTTGAATATTTCCTACCCAATATGGATGGTGTTTCTTTTGAATCTTGGATTCATAATTTATAAATATCAAAAGATGATGATCTCTATGCAGAGTTGTTTCTTTACCCAACAAATAGTGGTGTGAATGCTTTAAACTTTGTACCAAGGATTACAACTCTTTATCATAAGCGCTATACTTTATTTTAGTAGCTATTAAACTATATGAATGATAGGCCACATGTTGACCTCCCTATTTTAGTATGGCTCCAATGGCATATTGCGATGCATCATATTCGATCTCAAAAATTTGTTGGAAATTGGTAATTTGTAGTGTTGGCATTGAACATAACACTTTGTTTAACTAATGAAAGGTATTTTAAGTCTTAGGTCCAATCAAAGTGATGCTAGTTAGGCATAGGATACAATGGGTGAGACAAATGATAAAACTAGAAAATAAACTCGCTAACACTTTGTTTAACTAATGAAAGGTATTTTAAGTCTTAGGTCCAATCAAAGTGATGCTAGTTAGACATAGGATACAATGGGTGAGACAAATGATAAAACTAGAAAATAAACTCGGTATAGAAGTTTATGCCCTGAATGAAACTTTTGAGTTATGTTTCAAAGTGTGGTAATGACCATTTCAAGAGGACATCCACATTACATGGATCCACTTGAATACTAATGGAGAAAAAAATAACGCACAATATGAAATAGATTATTAACCAAAAATATATAATTTTTTGTTTAACTTGAAATTTATTGCCATATAAAATTTCAACATTTGGAAGATATGTTGTATATGCTTCTCCCAACTTTGGCTTAAGATAAAAATTTCATTAAGGTATATAATTATTGTAAATCATCCAAGATGAGAGTGGAAAAAATGTCTCATTAAAAAATTCTACAGTAATTGTAAGGCTAAAGGGCATAACCAACAACTCATAGAGATTGAATTTCTCTTTAAACACTATCTTCCAGGTATCATATTCCCTCATGTGCACTTAATAGTAGTCTGATGTTAAATCTAGTTTGGTAAAATAGAAAGCTCTAGTGCACTAATCTAGCAAATCTTCAATGCAAGGAAAATGATATATGTTCTTGAAATTGACCTTATTAAGAGCCCGATAGTCCATGACCAAGTTCTATTCCTTGAGTGGTGTCCCTTTTGTGCATTAAAAAGGCTAGTGAGCCACATTGAGAGGAGTTGGGTTGAATCTTGTCTATAGTTAAAAGTCCCTAAATTTCTTTGTCAATCTATGTGCTTTTAGTAGGGGGCGAGATAATAGGCAGGTGAGTTGGTAAGGGAAACTCTCGGTATTATCTTGATTTCATGTTCAATATGCTATGTAAGGGGGAAACATTAGGGTCTTCTGAAGTGTCTTAATAGGGGTTAAGGGACATTGACATAGGAGTCATTTGATTTGTTTTGGCTTCACAAATAATGTAAAGATGAAAGCATTTAGTGAGAGCAACTTAGTGGACAACATTTTCATTGCAAAGAGTTTCCTCTATAGAAGTGGTAGCTAAATGAAAACGATAAGGACACCCTTCCTTACCGAGGGTGTATAAATAGTTGTGGGTATCATATTAGGAAAAACAAGCATGGTACTAGGGTGTACATAGAATTAACTTTGCACATTCAAGCAGAGTACCAATATATTGTGGAAAACTGGACCAATAGAAAATGTGACCAATAGAGATAAACACTGGCCACTGAAGCCGCTATCTATACTGTACAACCTACAGTCAATTTATTGCATATCATTATGATTTTGAAGACCACATATCATAATTTTTTATTGAAATCCATATAGAGCCACCGCCCCACGTGTCGTACACAACAACCACCTTTTCTGTCATCTAAACTTATTACCGTGCATCCATACACTCAGCCGCTGAAATTAATCACTGTGAATGTGTACATGAAAAGTCTGTACATTGTTGTTGTCCATATCTATCGCACTCATTTCGTACAGAAACTATTTAAAAAATAGCGTCATACCCCATATTCGTACAATGACATATATTCATCACAAACTTTTAATTTTTGAGAAACGACGGGAACTCAAGGGACAATGTTAAAAATAGTATTAAGTATCTTAAAAAAAGAGACAAAAGAAGTGAAGAAGTTACAAAGTCACAAAGAAAAGTTATAAAGAAAATAGTTTCAGAAGTATTAAAGATATAGTAAGGAAGTATTACTAAAGGAAAAATTTACCTTCGTTAAATATTTTAAAAAAAATTAATAAGTTAAATATATATGTAAAATATAAATTATATTTATATTTATATAAAATTAAAAAAATTAATAAGTGAAAAAAAATATTCAAGTTATATATATATATGTAAAATATAAATTATATTTATATAAAATATAAAAATATATGTATAAGTTATTTAAAAATAATAATTCCATATATATATATATAAAAGAGGGGTTATAAAAGTAACCCTAAGCCATAATTCGAGGTTATAAAAAGGTTAAAGAGTTATAAATTAAAACACAAGGTTACAAGGAAGGATTTTTTTATTGAAAAAGAGTATAAAAGGGTTAATTTAAAGTAGAGTAGGGGTATATAATCTTCAAAATCAAAGCATTATTTGTCACAAAATTATCAACGAAAGAAAAATGTAGTTTAGTAATGAGAAAGGAAAATTCCCTAAAACTATAGGGAACTCTGCTTCAATGCTATTTAGAATCAAAGGGATGCTTGGAGGGAAAGATATCGTTATTTCTATTGCATCCATTGGATGTAATAATTATATTAGTACTGAATTCACTAACCAGTGAGAGATTCCCGAGTCAATTATAATTGAAAAACTAGACCTTTTGAATGAGAAACAATATGACATAACCAATTTACAACTGAATATTGGGGATTATACCTTTATATCACAATTCATTGTCGGATCTTTATGGAAGGACGAGGATGACATAATTTTGGGTGCACCCTAGATGGAAACACCGGGGACATTCATTTTAAACACGAAGAAGAATTTTTTGAAATTCTCATATAAGAAGAAAAAGATAACATTATAAGACACTACATAGGAGCCAGATTCAATACCACCAGAAGACTTTAAGGATATCTCAAAAGTAATGCTTCAAGAAAATTAAAAATCAATGCAAAATATGAAAAAATAAATTGATAAAATTACCGTAGATAAAAACAAAGAAATTTATTGCCTCAAGAACCATAGTCACAACTTGATCACCCAAATTAAGAGGTTAAAAGGTGAGAAGAAGTCGCAACGAGAAATATTAAAGAAACTTACCAACAAAAAATCATTGATTGATAAGGAAACAATGACTGATTCCATCGAAATCAAGAAATCCTCAGCTGTAAAAATCCAAGTTGCAGAGAAAGGAACAAATACAAGTCCAGTTGAAGTGAATACAACGTCATATATTGGAGTACAAACAAGGAAGCTTCAAGTGTACATACTAATTGAAATTCATCCATTAAAAAAACAACACCAAGGCATGAAGAAAATCATATACTGAAATTAAACCAAGAAAACACTACAATTATGATAAGGGAAAATAATGTTAAAAGAACTCCTTATCAACATCCAAATCATAAGGGGGGTGGAACATGAAAAAACCCTAGCGCTCCGTAGCGATCCCTCAATGACTCTCTCAATGCTCTGATCAACCTGCAATTGTACCTGTTGAATGATCTGCGACGGTACGACCAGACTCCGTACGACTGAGAGGACATGATGAGTACAGAGGGGGGGGGCAACCCCCCTCATACAACAATGTAACGACCAATGATAGAGCGGGAACAAGAGCCAAATGACCCACCTTTGAGCCATCGTTGCACATGAGAGAGCAGCTCCTGACCCAAGAGCAAGGACTCAGAAAGGCAATGGATGTGGAGCCAAGCACGTCTCATCCAAAGGCATCTCATGGATGGGAACCCGGTAAATGCATTCCCCAGTCAGAAAAACCCCTCGGATATCTCATCAGCTCAACAAGGGTAGGAGAACACACCTAGTTCATGAGAGAACACCCCTTAATCGACAAGTTCTTGGGACTCTGGCCATCTGAATGAGATTTAACATGATGGATTAAAGATTGGTGGAACCCTAAGGGAGACTACGAGATTCAACTCAGCTCCAAAGGGTTCTTCACGATTATCCTTTACAACCTAGAAGACAAGGACATAATCTTTGACAATGGGTCATACTTCTACAACTTGACAGGATTATTCCTGTGATTCTGGACAGACCGCTTCAGTCCAGAAAATGAAGACTTTACAATGGCCTTAGTCTAGATCAGGCTCTATTCGTTTCCACAGGATTTCTGGCTGGAAGAGATACTTACGGGAATAGGAAATACTGTGGGACGATATGTCAAATCATCGAAAGCCACAAAACAAAGAAAATACACCTCCTATGCCAGGATTTGTGTATACATGGACATCTCAAAAGCACTACCAAGTTCAGTAACCCTAGAATATTAGGATGAGGATTGGAACCAAACTATCGACTATGAACATATCCCCTTTTGCTACAAAAAATGTCATGAGCATGGCCACCTCTTTCGATAATGCCCCCTGAATGCCCAAGCCCCCAAAGCTAGAGAGAACAAACAAAGAAACGACTTCACCACAGTCATAGGCCGGAAAAGGAACCCACCAAGGAAGGAGAATCTAGACAACGCTCCAAAGATAACCACTAAGAACTCCTATGATATCTTGAATCATCTGTTGGAAGAAGAAGATATCCAAGATCCCCATAAAGAGAAAATCCAAGAGAAAGGAAAAGGTCAGGCCACACATCCATCTACCCAAAGCAAAGAAGATCGCCAAGGAGACAAAATGGGGGAAAATGGGGACACCCTGATGCAGTTGGACAAACAAGACTTGGCAGACATAGATCTTGAAAATCTAGAGGAAGCCTTTAACCTGGAGGATCTCCAAACCATCCCTGTAGAACAACTCAGAAAATTTCATAAAGTATTTTTAGATTCCACAGCTAGATCCATAGCACGGTTGGGCATAGCTATAGATCCAAGCATAAACTCAAAGCGTGCCTCACGGGAAAGAAAAAGACGGGGAAAAAAATCTGCCCACCAGCTCATCAAAGAGGTAGGGAACTTCATGCTCAACTCAGGCCAGGTCCATAGGCTCTCAGAGGGTTACCTCCACCCACATCCCCAATCATCATGATGAAGATCATAACCTGGAACATTAGAGGACTCAACGGAAGATCCAATCAGAGGACTCTTCAAGACTGTATACGTGCAGAAAATCTAGATGTTCTCCTACTACAGGAGATAAAGTGTGCTGGAGTAGAAGAAAAAACTATCTTTCACCGTTGCTGGAGAGGGTTTGACTCCATCCACACCAACTCCTTTGGCACATCAGGAGGCTTAGCAATTTTATGAAACCCCATGACTATCACAATGGACCGACCCTTCTCTACTGTAGGTATGATAACCACACACTTCACAGTCATAGGATCGACCAAGGAAGGGGATATCACAAATTTCTACTGACCTCAAAGCCCACAAGACAAAGAGAGATTCCTCAAGCGGATAAATTCCATCATACCACTATCGAGCACGCCCAAATGGGTGTTGGGAGGTCACTTCAATATGATCCTCACTCTGGAGGAGAAAACCAGCAGAACCAAATGGCTGGAGCAAGACAGTGGTAAGTTCATAACCCTCATTGATAAGTTAAATCTAGTAGACATAGAAGCCCGGAATGGCATCTTCACCTGGTCCAATTGAAGATCTGAATATCAGCAGGTTGCTTGCCGACTAGACCGCTTCCTCTTCGCAGTAGCCCTACTGGTGGAGGACCCTATCATAGAGGCCAACATTCTTCCAAGAGTAGGCTCAGACCATTTACCCGTCTCACTCTACCTAGATGCGGGAGTGACGCCAAAACTCAAACCATTCAGATTTGAGAAATTTTGGCTCTCCCACCCTGACTTTCATCGGCTAGCAAAGTCTTGGTGGAACCAAACAGAAATAGAACACGGTACCTGCATGTACAAATTTCAGCAGTGCCTCAAAATTTTCAAGCAACATCTGAAGCTGTGGAATAAAACTACCTTTGGGAATATTTTTCAACGAATGCAGCAAATCAAAAACAAACTGGAAACTCTGAAAAAGACCTTCATCTCAGGAATCAGGACCACAAAACTAATCAAGGGAGAGGAGGAGATTCAAGTGGAATTAGAAGAACGAAAAAAGAAGGAAGAAATCCTATGGCATCAGAAATATAGGGTGCAATGGCTCAAAGAGGGCGAGAGGAACACCAAGTTCTTCCAAAGAACAATGGTGCATCGAAGTACATAAACAGGATAACTCAGCTGGAGGATGCTCAAGGTAACCCCTTGAAAGCACAACCTAATTTTCGAGGAGCTAACCAACTACTACAAAGACCTTCTAACAGAAACCAATGATGATAGGACAACAACAATCGAGAAAATAACTAGGCACATACCCTCCTTGGTGACTCCAGAGAAGAATGAAGCCTTAATGAGGCCCATTACTTAAGAAGAAGTGGACCATGTAGTCAAAGAATTGCCCTAAGGAAAAGCTCCAAGCCCAGATGGCTTCACCACAGACTTCTTCCATCACTGTTGGGACATGATCAGGGAAGAATTTTGGCAGGTAGTGCAGGACTATAGAACCTTAGGACAAGTCCTATGTGCCCTCAATGCCACCTTCCTTGCCCTCATCCCGAAAGAGGAGAGAGTCACTCACCCCAAACAATATAGACTAATTTCCCTATGCAACGTCATCTACAAAATCATCACCAAGGTTATAGCCACTCATCTCAAGCCAATCCTACCCTTTGTCATATCCAAGGAACAAGCAAGCTATGTGGAAGGCAGGAAAATCATGGACAATGTCATCCACTCGCTAAAGACAACCAAGATCCCAAGTATGCTTATCAAACTTGACCTTTCAAAAGCCTTTGACAGAATCAGTTGGCAGTACATGCGATCCATGCTAGAATCCTTAGGTTTTGACAGACACTGGGTGAATTGGATCTTGAATCTCACCTCTTCATCCTTTTTCTCCATACTAGTCAATGGAGTTCCCTCACAACCCTTCTCCCCTTCCAGAGGAATCTGTTAGGGAGAACCCCTCTCTCGCTTCCTCTTTGTTTTAATGGAGGAAGGAATGGGATGCTACCTCAAAGCCTTGGTCCTGGAAGGTACCCTCAAAGGCCTCCCCTTGCATAACATACAACCAACCCCCTCACACAACCAGTTTGTTGATGACACCCTCCTCTTGAACACCCCTACAACTCGAGAAGCCACCAAACTGAACTCCATTCTCACCGACTTTGCGGATGCATCAGGAATGGCCCTCAACCTTGATAAATCTAAACTCTACTTCTTCAACACACTGGTAGCTGTCCAAAATCATATTTCCCGCCTCCTAGGCATACCTAAGAGCTCCCTTCCGTCAATTTCCTCAGCATACTCCTCACAGGGGCGTTTGTGTGCTCCATCTCCTCGGACAATCTGCTTCTCTCCATCTCCAATAGACTCAACAACTAGACCTTCAAACCTCTTAATATTGCAGCTCGGATGGTGCTACTCAAGTCAATCCTGCAAGCCCTACCAAACTACTTGTTCACAGCCCTAGCAACGCCTAAATATCTCATTCGAGCCATCAGGAACATACAACACAACTTCTTATGGCATGGACATCAACTTGATAAGAAGTGGGCTTTAATGGGCTGGGATAAGCTTTGCAAAACTAAATCTCTGGGGGGATTAGGGCTCCGCGACCCAAGAAAACTTAATCAAGTTATGGGAGACAAAATGTGGTGGCGATGGCTTAAGCACCCTACAAAAATTTGGGCACAAATCTGGAAACAGAAGTATGTATCGACCACCCAAGAAGATCAACTAATCAGATTCAATGACCAAATTCAAGGATCCAATATCTGGAACACTGCATGGATAAACAAACATTTAGTTCATAAACATGCTTTCTGGGAGATCAGGGATGGGAAAGTGTGTTGTTCTAGCAGGATTCATGGGAGTAGTAGATGCCTCTAGCCACACTAGAAGAACTCAACCCCCTTCGGCATGCACTGCAAGCTGACATCTTCATATGGGTTAAGGATCTTTGGAGAATGTCTAATAAGAACCTTCCATGGTGCAATTGGAAGACATAACACTAGGAACTACACCTACTAGGGGAAATGGATCTCCAAGCCTAGAGATCCTGCACAAACCATAGGAAAATCCCTACTAGGGTAGGCCCAAACATTCTCAGATGGGGGCACTCTACAAGGGAAACTTTTCGGTCAAAGAAGCCTACTACCTGTAGGGGAAATATCAGGATCATGCTAAGGAGAGTATCTGGGGAAAGATCTAGAATTCCGCACTCTGGTCCAAAGTGTCCATCTTCCTCTAGCTCACAGTTCAAAACCACATTCTTACCTGGGACAATCTCAAAAAGAGGGGTTTCATAGGCCCATCAATTTGCCCCCTTTGCCAACAACAAGAGGAAACGATGGAACACCTTTTTAACAATTGCCACTATAGTCAGATGATCTGGGATCTGGGGTCTCAACTAATGCACCATTCTAATCGAAACAAAAACAACATCAACAACACCATAGTAAATTGGGACTCGCTCACCTATCAGAACCCAATACTAGCTCGCATTTGGCAACTCCTTCCGAGCTTCACTCTCTGGCAGATTTGGAAGGAAAGGAATAAAAGAATATTCCAGTCGAAGGCCTCACCTCCCACCTCAACCTGGGAAAGAATCATGAAGCTAATTCGATAAACAATCAAAAGTAGGCAATGGAAAACGAGGATTTAAAATGCAGCTCGGGTGAATGATTTATACTTCATAATTGGCACCTCAGTCTGGCTGACACTCCCACTTCTACAGTAGTCACCCGACGCCCTAGTATCCCAACCACTTGGACCTCCCCACCAATTGGATTCATAAAAATAAATTTTTATGGGGCTTCAAAAGGAAATTCGGGTCCCGTGGGCTTCAGGGCAGTCCTCAGGAACTCAAATGGAGAAATCCTCCACCTAGCAACAGTCTTTCTGGGATCCAACACAAACAACACAACTGAGCTCTAGAGCCTCCTAAGAGGAATCAAGGTTGCAACAGATCATCATTACAACAAGATCATTGCGGAGGGAAATTCCCATATCATCATCCAGCTCATAACGAAAATCCTTCATGGAGAATACCCCCTGGAAATCTCACCCAGTTAGAGACTCTCAGGACTCTTGGAGGACTTTGGTCCCTCCTACGGCCCAGCCTTACCATCATCCCCTCTCACATGAAAAGGGATGCAAACAAAGTTGCAGATTGCCTGGAAAATGAAGGAGTTGCTACCATGATCGAGCAGATCCACTATAATGCCCAAACTTCACCTTGATCTGAACTCTCAGAACGATGCCAAGACTTAGCCAAAATGGACTCCCCAACCCTAGATGGGGTGACATGCAGCACACAAGTGCCACGTCACACCAGGCATGGCTAGACCATAAACAAGGATGGTCGGCTCCCATCCCCTCATTATTAAGTATGGAAGCCAACCATAAGCCATGGGACTTCTCCCTCGCACAAACAGCTCGATGACAAATAAATTCAATGCTAGGGAGGTGATAATGGCAACTGTCCCTTCGCACCTCTTGGTTATCATCCAGCTTCACATAAGATCTCTCCATTTCGCATTCGGTCTGCACCAGGCTAGCAGTCTTGAGCTTGGGTGTAGCCATTGCAACACCCCCTGCAACCTCGCCATTAGCATCATCCTCTCGATGCCACAAGAGAGAGGGAAGCCATGTCATGGCCATGTCTGGTACAACCTGGCTGCGAGACATCAGTGACAACAGTGGCTAGAGAGGGCGCTCTCAATTTCCCGCACTCAGAGAACTCAAGTAGCTCGCAGGGAAGACAAGGAAGGGATGGCCTGGTCACCTCCAACACTGTTTGTGGAGGAGGTAATCCTGAAGGATCCCATACAGCTCCCTCCAGAGTCTATGCTCTTCATGGTGCTAGAGAACTAACAACCGCCAACCAGTTTCCTTGAGGAAGAAACTCAGTCAATTACAATGTCCCACCATGGTATCGACACCATGGAGTCAAGAATGGAGGAATTCCATATCCGCTACATCGAGGAGGAGCTCCCGGAGGAGTGCCTTCATATGGCCTCTAAGGATGACACACTCTCAGTGGGCTACACTCCTTTCAAAGCCACAGAGCAAGAAGACGACCCTAGGAAGAAGGTAGGAGCATAGGGACGGAGCGAGGGAGCAGACCACCAGGACGGAGCAGAGGAGGGAACGCAGGCGACATCAAGAAAGGAAGTGGGGGGTGGCACGTCGAAGGAGGGTGGTGAGTTCCTTGTGCCACCTCCATCATGATAGCACCGGATCAGTGGCGTGTCCCTTTGCCCTTCTTCCACCCATAACAATTAGACTTGGTGTTTGACCTGAGAAGCTAGATGGCAGACCAGGTCTATCGTGGCACACTCATGAGCCAACTCATAGACATGCTATAAGAGGCTTTCTCCAACGCGCCAACAAAGCAAAGATGTCCGACGTGTGCGAGACCCTATGCTCTACCAGCTCAGAATGGACTACACAATGAAGACCCCAATGGGTAGTAGCTTGGCTAGGTTTTCTTTCTGGTTATGTGTAACACCCTGTTTCCCCCATATTGTAAATATAACTGGATTGGCCAAGGACTATGGAAAACTCATAAGTATGAATATGTGATGTAAATGGACCTGCAGGAAGAGGTCAATGAATGTGAATAACATTTTGAGTTTATTGCAGGACTGCTGAGAGGGGATGTGCAGAAAAGAGACCACGATGGCGGTGGAAGGCACCTGAAAAGGTGGTGTTAACTTCCACCCTGAATGAATACCGTATTTGGACTCCACTAGCCCGGAGAACCAAAAGTGGCTCGTTGGCCCCCAAATTTAATGTCTCGTAGGCTGGTAGGTGGGTGGTTTGATGAGGGATGGGATGGTGAACCACCCATCCGTAGAGCCGTCAGGCCTGATCGGCACAAGGGTAATTGTGCCACACGCAACCTCGCGAGAGGATAAGGTGTATGGCAGAAGCAATTGACGGGGGGGGGAGGGGAAACGCGAGGGGAACTCTGGCAGTTTTTACGCAGAGTGAGTGATCGCAGAGAGGGAGGATTGCAACCTTCGCTCCTGGGCACTGGCAGATGGAGAGACGCAGGTCTCAGAACATCGTGGTCTCAGCTTGGGGGTGGCTAGTGGTAAATCCAGTAGGAGTCGCTACGCCTACGGTTGGGTGGAAACGAGCACCCCTCTCAACAGTTGCACCCATTTCTGAAGTTATTTCTGATAAGTGTTTTGTTCATATTGCATCTTGAAATTTATATGTTGTCACATATGCTCATAGACCTGTGGAATTGTAAATGTTTCCTGTGTAAGAATGTATGTGCAGTAATTGATAAGAATGAGTATATATTAGCTCATAGAATTGTGAAATTGTAAATGATTTCAGCATAAGAGTGTCCGCGTAGTGTTTGATATGAATGAGTTGATATATGCTCTTCACAGAGGAAACCATGCACAACTTACGTTGATAAATAAATCTAGTTATGCTTAGATTGAGCTAATTTAGGCTCCCAGCCTGTCCTAGGGAAGCTGTTTCCCCTATCCGTCTCCAGGAAAGCCCTAGAATAGATCTCTTGTAGAGATTCCCTCTTTGGAGAAGGGATACTTAGCCATTCTCAAGAAGGTCTCCAGGGAGGAAGAAACCGTCGGTCAGGATCTTACAGAGAAGAGTGATGAAATCCCGTCAGCCGTTAGATCTCGAGAAGTTGCGCCGGGGTTAAAACCTAGTGTGCAGAGGAAGAGTCCCGGAGAAGTCATCGAGATATCAAGGTCATCGGGGTTTTGTTAAGGTAGAGAATCGAGACCTTGTGATTCTCGAAATCCCGAGAAGGAATCCTAGCCGTTGATCTTGGCAGGACACGTGTCAACATTCTGGGAAGTCATTGGGATTTTGGAGGCATCGGGGTTTTACAGGTCCAGAGAACTGAGACCTTTTGAGTCTCGAAACTCCGATGGAGAATCTCAGCCGTTGATCTCATCAGGAACACATGGCAAGAGATCCCGAAGAGTCGTGAATCGGAGAATCGGGGTTTCTGGAGACAAGAGACTCGTGCATGTTGGAATCGCGATCCGCGATTTCTCGATAGGATCAGAGCCGTCCAATAGTAGGGACACTTGTCAGGAGATCCCGCAGAGTCAGAGATCCTAAGAACGTAAGTTCTACACACTCCAATTCTGCGATTTCCGAAACTCCAATAGGGGAAAGGACCGTGGTCTTGTGGACTAGCAGGTCGCATGAGAAATGAGTTAGCCGGAGGGAGCTAAGGAGTGGAGAGAGGCATCATCGGGGATTGGGAGTCGGGGATCCATGAGGGCAGTGGATCATGACCTCGTAAGTGCCGATTTCCCGACGGGGATATTCCCGACAAAGAACAAGGAACTCGAGACATTGCAAGTCTCGAACCTCGGAGGAAATCAGGACCGTTCATTTAGAGGACATGTAGTAGAGATATGCGCCATCGGAGAAAATTCTGACAAGGAGTCAATCTATCGGCGTTTGGAGTTCATCGGGATATCGGGGATCCCGGTGTCAAGTGAATTGTGCACTTTGAAATCGTGATCCGTGAAACCCTGATCAGTGGGGAACAACTATCCGAATAACGGAGCTGAGGGAAGAGCCGTAGTGGGAGCCAGCTATCAGCTTGACGGTGAATCAGTGTTCGAGAGATCGGGAAACCTACGGGTAAGTGTTTTACGACATTGGAAACCCCGTAGCCCCGACGAGAGGTAGGACTACGGTCCTGGAATCAGCGGTCACATTGGTCAGGGCTTAGCTTGGAGGGCTGAAGCACATCGAGAATCGGAGGATCGGGAGTTCCGGGTACATGTGCACCTCGGCACCACAAACCCCGAAACCCTGATGAGAGGTTGTTGTTGTGGTCATATAGGAGCCGGTCGTGTGGGCCAAAGGCTTAGCCAAGTGGGGCTGGGGCAACAAAGGAGTGATTCAGAGATTGGAGATCGGTGATTCAAGTTGCCAAAACATCGTGGGTGTCAAAACCCCGATAGAAGAAACCCCGACAGAAGCATATGACTGTGGTCATATGAACGTAGGTCACATGGACCAACAATACGCTAGAAGGGGCTGGTGAAAAAGGGGTGCATCGGAAATTTGTCCCATCAGTGATCGGGGATTCGAGAGGACAAGGACTCTCGACAGCGAAAAGTCCGAAATCCTGAATCCTGATATTGAATCGAGGATTGGCATTTCGCTAATGCAAGTTTCTGGAGATTTCTCATTTTTGAGAAATTAACCCAAAAACTTTGATTTATGATAGTGGGTGTGTTACAAAGTGGTATTAGAGCATGGTTACAACACTCGGCTTAATTGGGCTCATGCACCAGTCGCGCATAAACCGCGTATGAAACACTCCTATGAGGAGTAACCCCTTGACTTAACTATCTTATCCAGGATTAAAAAATTGGAATATGAACACCCGACTGTGTATGCATGTGAAAGAATTATGAAATTATGCGCAAATTATAAAATGTATTTAACTCTTGACTAATATCCAGCGTTTATCTTTTCACTCAAGCGGACGATTAACCGCGGGAATCTACAAACGCAGAGTATGGTGACTCACCAAGAGGTGGGAGAAGGCTCCCACAACAGAGACGAGGAGTCTGATGAAAGAAGAGCAATAGGAACCCCTCCAGACTTAGCTGAGACGGTGAGGAGTCTCATGGTCGAATTGCAAAGCTGCAAGGCCGATAATGAAAGGATGATGAAAGAACAAGAAAAGAAAACCAAAATTAATGCAGTTCTACTGCAGAGCCTATCTGACCTACAACGACAAATGCAACATGAACCTGAGATGCAAAATCGTGGTCGTGTCAGTGGCCACATTGAGAGAAGCACATCCAAAAAGGTCCAGCCTAGAGGTAAAGGACCAGTGCTAGACGATTCCACTGAGAAGGAATTCGGTGATCCAGAAGGCTCTTCCAGCAGCAGGACCAGTTCCTATTCTCGCAGAAAACAGAAGAAGCAAAAGACTTCCAAGAGTCACAAATTTGAGGAATTCAGGAAGGCCAAACCTCCCTCCTTCAACGGTGAGATAAAGAAGGGAGAGGAAGCTGAGGCCTGGCTACTTGCACTGAAGAAATATTTCAGAGTCCATGATTTCTCAGAGAACTTGAAGGCCCGAGTGGCCACTTTCAATCTGAACGGAAAGGTTTCCATCTGGTGGGAAGACCTTAAGAATATGAAAGGGGTCCGTGAGGAGGACCTGTCTTGGAAATAGTTGAGAAGTTCTTTTGGAAGAAGTATTTGTCGGAAAGGTATTTCGACGAGAAGGCTAAAGAGTTTTATGAACTCAAACTGGGCCCACTTACCATAGAGGAATATGTCAACAAATTCCTTGACTTACTGAGATATGTACCCTACATCAAAGCAGAGAAGGCGAAGGCACAATGCTTCATCAGTGGGTTACCCAAGGAATACCGGAACCGAATCGAATTCGACGAACCAAAGACCTTAGAAGACACTATAAGAAAGGCAACATATTGTCATGAACAATATGGACATTGGGCAGAGCTTCGTGGAGACTGGAAACAGAAGAGTGGTTCGAGATTTCAGAAGAAAGGGAGTAAATCCTCGGGATTGAAAAACTACAAGAAGAACCACAGAATGAACTTTCCAACCCGGAGTGTACTCCAGCAGAACTTTCCCTCGGCGGATGGAAATAAAACTTCTGGACCTATACCAGTAAAGACTAATAACCCAAAGAGGAAACCTTTGGAATGCTGGGATTGCAGAGGAGAGCATCTCCGGAGAGACTTTCCACTCCGACAATAGAACAGTCGGAAAATTTATAACATGCAGGAAGATACCACGGTCAATGATGTGGCAAGGAGCGTGCCATAGATCTATGCAGCCTTGGATAATAACCAGGCTGACCACCAAGCATCAGTGGTGGAAATAGAAGGTATGATTTTCAACCACCTAGTGTCTGTTTTGATTGACTTTGGTTCAAGTTTGAGTTATATATCCCCTAGAGCTGTGGATAAGTGTAAGCTACAGCCACAGAGGAAAACTAAACCATCGTTGGTACAGTTAGCCACTGGCACCAAAAGAAAGGTGGTAGAGGCCATACCAGCCTACCAATTAATGTTGGGTGAATTCCCCACCCAAGCAACCCTTAATGTATTACCCCTAGGATCATACGATCTGTTGATTGGTATGGACTGGCTGGCTGCCCATAAAGACAAACTGGACTGTTACTATAAAACCTTAGAATGTGTGAGCGAAGAAGGAAAAAGGATAGCCCTTCAAGGAATCCGAAAACCGGTTTCGGTGAGACAAATATCAGCATTGCAAATGAGGAAGTATTGCCGAAAGGGATGTCCCCTATATGCAATACAGGTGTTGAAAACAAGCGAAGGTGCAGATCCAAGCCCTGATGATTAGCTTATCCTGAGAGAATACCGAGATGTATTCCCAGAGGAGATACTGGGTCTACCTCTGAGAAGAGACATTGACTTCTCGATAGAACTCGCACCAGGAGCGGTGCCGGTGTCTAGGACACCTTACCGAATGAGCACTCCTGAGTTAGTAGAACTCAAGTTATAATTGAAAGAAATGATGGACAAAGGTTATATTCAACCCAGCGTATCCCCATGGGGAGCACCGGTCCTGTTTGTGAAAAAGAAGGATGGCACCCTTAGACTGTGTATAGATTACAGACAACTTAATAAAGTAACCATAAAGAACAAATACCCCTTGCCTAGGATCAATGATCTATTTGATTAGTTGGGAGGTGCGTCTTTTTTCTCAAAAATTGACTTGAGGTCGGGATACCATCAAGTCCGAATTAAGGGTGAAGACATCCATAAAACCGCTTTCTGGACACGGTATGGTCACTATGAGTTTGTGGTAGTGCCATTTGGGTTAACCAATGCCCCTGCCACTTTCATGTGCTT
>ML779963.1:2107539-2125891 GCA_009831015.1 Picea engelmannii
ATGGAGGATGCCATGAGACAGGCATATCCGATTTTGTTTACTTCTGTACATGTAAATTCATGTTAGTAGCTAAGAACATCGAGGACGATGTTCCTTTTTAAGGGGGAGGGAATTGTAACACCCTGTTTCCCCCAGATTGTAAATATAACTGGACTGGACAAGGACTATGGTAAACTCATAAGTATGAATATGTGATGTAAATGGACCTGCAGGAAGAGGTGAATGAATGTGAATAACATTTTGAGTTTATTGCAAGACTACTGAGAGGGGATGTGCAGAAAAGAGACCACGATGGCGATGGAAGGCACCTGAAAAGGTGGCGTTAACTTCCACCCTGAATGAACACCGTATTTGGACTCCACTGGCCCGGAGAACCAAAAGCGGCTCGCTGGCCCCCAAATTTAATGTCTCGTAGGCTGGTAGGCGGGCGGTTTGATGAGGGATGGGATGGTGAACCGCCCATCCGTAGAGCCGTCAGGCCTAATCGGCGCGAGAGTAATCGTGCCACACACAACCTCACGAGAGGATAAGGTGTATGGAAGAAGCGATTGACGGGGGGGGGGAACATAAGGGGAACTCTGGTAGTTTTTACGCAGAGTGAGTGATCGCAGAGAGGGAGGATTGCAACCTTCGGTCCTGGGCACTGGCAGACGGAGAGACGCAGGTCTCAGAACATCGTGGTCTTAGCTCGGGGGTGGCTAGTGGTAAATCCAGTAGGAGTCACTACGCCTACGGTTGGGTGGAAACGAGTACCCCTCTCAACAGTTGCACCCATTTCTGAAGTTATTTCTGATAAGTGTTTTGTTCATATTGCATCTTGAAATTTATATGTTGTCACATATGCTCATAGACCTGTGGAATTGTAAATGTTTCCTGTGTAAGAATGTCTATGTAGTAATTGATAAGAATGAGTAGATATTAGCTCATAGAATTGTGAAATTGTAAACGATTTCAGCATAAGAGTGTCCGTGTAGTGTTTGATATGAATGAGTTGATATATTCTCTTCACAGAGGAAACCACGCACAACTTACGTTGATAAATAAATCTAGTTATTCTTAGATTGAGCTAATTTAGGCTCCCAACCCGTCCTCGGGAAGCTGTTTCCCCTATCCATCTCTAGGAAAGCCCTGGAATAGATCTCTTGTAGAGATTCCCTCTTTGGAGAAGGGATACTTAGCCATTCTTGAGAAGGTCTTCAGGGAGGAAGAAACCGACGGTCAGGATCTTACAGAGAAGAGTGACGAAATCCCGTCAGCCGTTAGATCTCGAGAAGTTGCGCCGGGGTTAAACCCTAGTGTGCAGAGGAAGAGTCCCGGAGAAGTCATCGGGATATCAAGGTCATCAGGGTTTTGTTAAGGCAGAGAATCGAGACCTTGTGATTCTCGAAATCCCGAGAAGGAATCCTAGCTGTTGATCTCGGCAGGACACGTGTCAGCATTCTGGGAAGTCATCGGGATTTTGGAGGCATCGGGGTTTTACAGGTCTAGAGAACTAAGACCTTTTGAGTCTCGAAACTCCGACGGAGAATCTCAGCTGTTGATCTCAGCAGGAACACATGGCAAGAGATCCCGAAGAGTCGTGAATCGAAGAATCGGGGTTTCTGGAGACAAGAGACTCGTGCATGTTGGAATCGCGATCGGTGATTTCCTGATAGGATCAGAGCCGTCCAACAGCAAGGACACGTGTCAGGAGATCCCGCAGAGTCAGAGATCCTGAGAACGTAAGTTCTACACACTCCAATTCTGCAATTTCCGAAACTCCGATAGGGGAAAGGACCGTGGTCTTGTGGACTAGCAGGTCACATGAGAAAGGAGTTAGCCGGAGGGAGCTAAGGAGTGGAGAGAGGCACCATCAGGGATAGGGAGTCGGGGATCCATGAGGGCAGTGGATCACGACCTCGTAAGTGCCGATTTCCCAATGGGGATATTCCTGACAAAGAACAAGGAACTCGAGACATTGCAAGTCCCGAACCCTGGAGGAAATTGGGACCGTTCATTTAGAGGACACGTAGTAGAGATCTGCGCCATTGGAGAAAATTCCGACAAGGATTCAATCTATCGGCGTTTGGAGTTCATCGGGATATCGGGGATCCCGGTGACAAGTGAATTGCGCACTTTGAAATCGCGATCCGCGAAACCCCGATCAGTGGGGAACAACTGTCCGAATAGCGGAGCTGAGGGAAGAGCCGTAGTGGGAACCAGTTGTCAGCTTGACGACGAATCAGTGTTTGAGAGATCGGGAAACCTACGGGTAAGTGTTTTACGACATTGGAAACCCCGTAGCCCCGACGAGAGGTAGGACTATGGTCCCGGAATCAGCGGTCACATTGGTCAGGGCTTAGCTTGGAGGGATGAAGCACATCGGGAATCGGAGGATCGGGAGTTTCGGGTACATGTGCACCTCGGCACCGCAAACCCTGAAACCCCGATGAGAGGTTGTTGTTGTGGTCATATAGGAGCCGGTCGTGTGGGCCAAAGGCTTAGCCAAGTGGGGCTGGGACAACAAAGGAGTGATTCAGAGATCGGAGATCGGTGATTCAAGTTGCCAAAACATCGTGGGTGTCAAAACCCCGATAAAAGAAACTCTGACAGAAGCATATGACTGTGGTCATATGAACGCAGGTCACGTGGACTAGCAGTACACTAGAAGGGGTTGGTGAAAAAGGGGTGCATCGAAAATTTGTCCCATCGGTGATCAGGGATTCGAGAGGACAAGGACTCTCGACAACGAAAAGTCCAAAATCCCGAATCCCGATATTGAATCGGGGATTCGCATTTCGCTCATGCAAGTTTCTGGAGATTTCTCATTTTTGAGAAATTAACCCAAAAACTTTGATTTATGATTGTGGGTGTGTTACATTATGGTTAGATGTTCAAGTTTTGGTTAGGGGTTTAGTCAGCGCAAACTCTTTATTGTTTAGTTTAGTTTTGATTTCATCTTTCATGGACAATGCACAGACTATTGGCCGCCACTTGTCCTGGTTTCCTCCGGGTAGGGCAAATGGCAATCTACCTCTTTTGGACATTGTTATCCAAGGCTGCCAATTGTTCCGATTTCTACTAATTTGGCGGAACAATTGGCATCCTAAGGACATATGTTTCTTTTTGTATATGATATAATATAACTGGCTCCACCCTCTTTTTACTTAAAAAAAAAACACATCCAAATCATAAGAACAAATATCTTAACCAATCATAATATCAATGCCATTTAGGACGGGAACGATTAACTTATCATCTAAAAAATATTGATACCAACACAATTAAGTTTCATCAAAACCATTCCTCATGGAAGAGCAACGTTTTGCAAAATATTGAATTAGGATGGTCTGACCCTTTCATAATTCAATAATTTTGCTGAACTATTTGTGACTCATATCGTCTCGTATCGTCAATCCCGACAATACCAAAAATAGAGAATCATGCAAAGACATTGCAAGCTAGAGTGAAGACGTAAGCCTCTCCATAAACATGCTTTGAGAACAAAACACTTATAAAGGGGAAGACAATGTAACAAGTATATATATATATATATATATATATATATATATATAATAAATGAATAACTAATAACTAACAATTAATTACTAATGAAGAGACACCTCATATGAAAGATCATGTCTCTTATGAAAGGGCATCCCTGTGTGGGTATATATACAACCCTCATTTTGCATCTGTAAATATCTCATATGTCTCATATTCATGTACATTTACTCAATATATTATTATTTCATCCTAAATGAATTATTTTATTCTATCCTACTTAAATTGGATATTTTTATAGTTGTCAAATATGTTTGTTTGCCACATGCTCAAGGAGCCCCTTCTTGTATTTAAAATATGAGGAGAATTCTCTAATCCATGTATTTACTTCCTCTCCATCAAATACACCAACAAAGTAATGTAGCATTAATGTAGACTACCAATGCATTCTAGAAGATTCAATGTAGATGAAGAGATGTGGACATTAGATCAACTGTCTTATCTACCAATCCTGAAATAGCTTGAATTTACTATTGCAAGACTTCTGTATGTTGCTAGAAGATTTGTCGTGTTGTCGCAAGATCCAAGTTTGCATGTCAATAGATGAAATCTCCTCACTATAACTTCATTTATGAGGTGCCATATGAAATTTAAAAAAAATGTTGTTGCACACTTCTTTAAGAGCATTGGTCTCTTGATAGAATCATGGATGTTGATTGTGAAATATAGAGAGTGTTGTGTCCTCTTACATTGACTATGGAAGCCACTAATGCAAGCTCGTTTTTATACCAATTAATACTATTGATAGAATCATGGCTATTGATTGCGAAATATAGAGGGTGTTGTGCCATGTTACCTTGATTATGGAAGCCACTAATGCAAGCTCGCTATGATACCAATTAATACTAGCACATCCACATAATTGTGTCTGATGAACATCGATAGGAGATGATAGCAAATGGAGCAATATTAATTCTTAACACATCATAGCATATTAAAATATTAATTCTTAACACATCATAGCACAACAAGACAATAGAGGGAAGGTCATCTTCATTCACGGAAACCACCACTACATTACATTCATGGAACCAATGATTACCATGCCGCAGTTCATATGAGGAAACACACCCCCTGCAAAGTAAGAAAACCTCTATATGGCTAGCGATGGTAAAGTAGTAAAGAAACAAAAGTAGACATAATTATAAATGGCCACGTGGTAAAGAAGCAGTCGACCTGGTAAGTCCCAGGCACTAGTAAAGAATTGGAAGTGGTTGGCCCTAGGCAATAGTAAAGAATTGTAAGTGGTTAGCCCCAGGCATCACAAACAATAAGCGTCATTATTATGCTAATCACATTAATCATCAGTTTTAATGATGAATGAACATATTTTGGCATGCAAGAAAGTTAATAGTTGAAATCTCAACCTTTCATTTATTATGACGATGAAGAATATTCAGAACATATGAAATTATGGCCATATAAACCACTTATGTAATTAAAAACCCATTAATTTTATTTTTTTTCCAATAAATGTACACAGCATAAAATAAAATAAAATTAAAAAAAAAACAAAAAAAACAAAAAAAACTATTTTTTTATTTATCACAAAACCTAGATTTCTACATACCAAATAGCTTCATTCGTATCTGCACCTTCCATACAAAAAAAAGAAAAAGAGAGCAGTTCACTTTTTTATAATATCTTATCTAACCACCTTGTTCATTATTTCACTAATCTATAATAACTATTTAAATTATTATGCTCACTTTATCTTCCCTAATATTTTGCACCAATAACATTTTTACATTGATATAAAACTCTGATCGAGACAAAGAGACACTCAGTTCATTATTCTTTGATAAAAAGTCACAATATCGTAAAAGTGCAGTGAGTTCATTATTCTCCACATAAAATTTCACAATTTAAGGGACATCAATCTTAAAAAGTGCACTCAGATTATTATTCTCCAGATAAAATTTCACAATTTAAGTGACATCAACCCTAGGGAAATTTGACGTTCTCCCCAACACTGATCATAACACACTGAAAAGATAAATTCAGTTCATTGTTCTCAAAGTAAAAATTCACAATTTACTCCTTAGTTACGCACCATCCAACCTAATAAGAACAGTGCAGGCAGAGGAATTTGATGTTCTCGTAAACAGTATTGATCATAACCCACACTGAAAAAGATAAACTCAGTTCATTGTTCTCATAATAAAAAAGTTACAAATTGGTCAGTAGTGCGTAACATCAACCCTAATAATAATAATAACAATGTAGGCGCAGGAATTTACCGTTCACTTGGAATTTTTTTTTATTAATTAGTTATTTTTTGTTAAGATAAGTTCAAACATTATCACAATTGTTAGTGAAAATGTAATTTTTTTATTGCAGTTTTGAATGAATAGATAAATTTAATCTAATTGTAAAAGATTATCAATAACCAACCTGGTAAGTAGGTTTGAATGCTGTGGCTACTGGTATATATACTGTCTAATTATCTTGATATATACACTGAAATATATCCGAAAATATATATACCACTTACCGCAACATTAAAACCTATTATTTATCGCCATTGTAAAATATCTTTATGGCGTACACCTATTGACAATGGGCAGATTTAATAGGGGTTTAGTGCTTAATAATATGGCTGGAATATTCTTAGTAGCCACACAAAATAAATGGCTGTGATTTCAATCATTAACTTCCTAGCTATTATAAATACATCAGTTTATGTGTTTACTTTTTTACATTTACCTAGTCATATTTAAAAATTACTTTGATAGCTAACTGATTGCCACGTAAGTGATTAACAGAAATTAAAATATTAACGCCAGATAAATGAAACCCAACAGTTTATTTGTTAATAGATAATAAAATTTAATATATTCTTTTAAAAATTCATTTCATCTTCTCAACCTTTCGGCTTTCACCAGCAACTATTTTGCGGCTGTGCTAGTTAATAAAAACCATATAATGTTAATTTGAAGTTATGAATGACAACCATATAATGTCATTTGGAGTGTCACTTTAGCATTTATAAACTGCCATTAGTAACTGACATGATGCACTAACTGCCCACCTACCATTGTTGTATTTTCCCGTTTCCACCGTCATGATAAGACATGATTAATATGATAAAGTTGCCCACTTCCAAGGAGCACGACGATCCCGTACATGGTGTGAGAGTTACGTGTCAAAGATTACTTGTGCGTTCTTAGAAGGTAAGTTTTATTTTACTTCGCATAGTTTCTCATGAATATGGAATCATTTTAGTTTTGTACTGATGAAGGTTTAGACAGTCGATTTTTCTGGTTTTTTTTTATTTTATTTATTTATTTTATTTTTATTTTAGGAGATGTAAAATTGAAAGGAGGTTTGTAGATAAGGGATTTTATTTTTTAATTGTGTTTGTAGTCGTAAAGTTGAGATAGATTTACGTTCACATCAGGTAAATACAGTTTTCCTACTCAAATGTATTGAATTTCATATTCATATAAATTTTTTATTTAAAAAATTCAATTGATCAATAGGATGGAGTAATAAATTAAATATAATATATATATTACATAGTTTTTTATTTCAATGTCTCTTCCTAAAAACGATTATGTTAGTCATATTTTTATTATCATTTTACATGAAATATCATATGAAAATGGAGAGTTTGAGATTAAACACCATACAAACTTTAATTCAAGATAATGCATTGAGAGTGAACCCTATCATTCTTGTTTATCAGTATTAATAGTTTTTTTGTCCAATGCAATATGTATGATTTATAGGATTGTTAATGCCGTCGTAAGTCTCAATGAAATTTGTTTATTTTTACCTCTTTTAATAGGTGTAAAAGGAAAAATCCAAGTGAATACTTCATCCCATGGAACCCTAAATAATTGTCAAATCTTATTAAAGCATATGTGGGAGGTTCCAAGGGAAAGATTTCAAGATTATACACAATTTGTTCAACTACCCCAAGAGCAAGTCATTCATAAGTCTTCCATTAGTTCATTAATTTGAAGTGAGCATCACCCTAGCTCCAAATACAATAAGAAACTCAAATTCCAACTATCCCCATGCGTATACCCTCTTCTTACTCGCACAAAGCACACATACCCACACAAACCACACATACCCGGAAAAAAAAGCACACAAAGCAATGCAACGCGTTGGGTCGGGTTAACCAAACAATACCTTAGAACACCCAGAACAAACAATCCCTTTTAACCTAAGGAAATGATTCACACTCACTCTCTCACTTACAATCAATAAAAAAGACAAGGGCTTAAGAAACAAAGCCGTAGACAAGGTAAGACGTAGGTTGGGTTCACCAAGCAAAGCAAAGCGAGAGACAAGCCAAGCGTTCAATTACAAAAGCTAAGCCATAGAAAACCTAAGCCAAGGGTTAGGGTCAGCAAAGAAGATAGTGCAATGGCTGGATGCTTAGGTGCTTAGAGTTAGGAGATCATGAAAGGGAAAGGGTTTACTTTCATAGAGTAGTTGTTTCCTACTTTTTCAGAAACAAAATTTATAATAGGGTGATTTAGATATTGTGGACATAATCATTCACTACGAACAAATGTAAGTCTTTATAAAACAATTACTGAAACCATTCATAAATGTATCAGTGTGTGTCATCAACAATTTCCTATCTTCTACAATTAGCACTGCATCTCCATCATTCATTGGTAGATGCCTAAAATGTCTATGAAAATTGTTTTCTCTATCTTCTTTGAACATTCTAGCAAAAGCCACAACAATTGTGAATAATTTCCACGATTCTTTCCTATGACCTTAACATATATAACAAGTTTATCCCCAACGAGAGATAATTTCCCAAGTTAATGATTAAGCCCCTAGATATCGGGCCATTATATTATTTATTTTATATTAGTATTTCCATTATTGGTCATCTATAAGGTGTAAAGACATTCCCCCCTTGAAGTGGCATTATTAGTCATTCCCTTTTTATCCATTTTCTGACATGACATTACTGTAATTAGTCTATTTAAGCATATTTGGCTATTTTCTCCATAACATTTGGTATTATAGTGGATGATCATTATATTGGCTTGAATAAACAATTCATCTTACCATTATTTTCTCTAAATTAAAAAAAATTGGCATGGGACTTGTGGGGTCAAAAAGAAGAAACAACAAAGTATCTCTATCCAATATTTTAGAATTTGGCTTGCTAATTTTTTTTTTTATGTTAGAGGCTATACATGTTAGGCATTTTTTTTTCCTCAAACTAGAAATAAATAGGTCATTTTAGTAAACGATTCACATCTCGAGAGTGTGTTTCCCAAATTAAGTGACATTTATAGGATTGGATAAAACATGGACCAAGGTGGCTAGGTCCCAAATTCATATATGTTAGGGAAATATTAACTAAGTTGTAGTAAGTAGAAGGTGTCTCTCATGAAATAGGGAAAAAACAATAGGTTCCAATAATTCCACCATAAATTTCTCTTGGTAGGTCCAAATTGTATAGGATCAGTGGGAGCCTTAAAATACATATTAGACTACATGTTGTAACAATTTCATCAATAGAATATTATAATTAACAAAGTTGTTATAGGTGCAAGTTTGGCCAACAGAAAAAACCCAAATGAAGGCTTTAAAAAGCATGTCAACTTAATATTGGAATATTTTTTATTGCAAGCTCAATTTGTGGTGATTTAGAAGGTGTTAGAAGAAGGAATTACAACAGAATATATAGGAATCAATTCAGTACAATTTTAGGATAATTTCTTGAAAAGATACCATTATCACGGGGAGAAACAAGATTGGCCTTATAGGAGGAAAAAACTTGGAAGAACCTAAAAAGTGTAAGAATATGACAAGGAATTATGAAATCCTTTCAAATTGTAAGAGCCTATTGATAGAATATGAAACTTGGAACGATGAGTTCTTCATATAGAAGCATCCTCAAGTAATCAAGCATTAAGGTCAATGCTTGTGTGAAAGAGTGGGGCATGTTGATACCCCACGTATTGCATCATTAAATTACTATTGTTATATTTTTGTTTTCATTATTGGTTGACTCATTATTTGTCTCCTATATATACCAAGAAGATCTAGTTTTAAGGATCATCAATAGTTATTTGTAAACATAAGGTGTAAAGAAGGATTTCCCCTAGAAGTGGAATTGTTATTCATCCACTTTTGATCATTATCAAGGCATGGAATTACTTATTGTTTCTGTTTTTATGATATTTTGGTTATTCAGACCATAAAATCACTAAACAGTATAATTGATCTCCATCTATAGGGAATTGTAGAGTTTTTAAGAAAATTATGTTGAAGTTGAGCATCATTTTGTGCTAACAAATTTTTTGATATAAAACTCATCTCATTGATAAGGTTATGTTCGACATGTCTCATGTCTCCACATGTAAGCTAATCAAACATTACCCTTGTAAATCAAACATGTCCCTAACTAGTATATGAAGCACTGCGTATACTATTGATGCATATATGTTTGCTACATCAATAGGGAAAAATATGCAAAGGGGATTTTATAAAGAATAGTGTTAATTTTTAGGGTATTTTTAAAAACTTTGATCAAGTAATACTTTATACCACCTATATGTAAAATTATGAGACCCGAGAGATCTAGAATTCGATGAGATAAATAATACTAATACAATGAATTTGCAAGTAAACAAAGAAGAGAGAGATAGACAAGAATTTACTCCACAAGAATGAATGTATTCACAATATATTAAAAATTACAATGAGATCAATTCAATATATAGAGAGGAATTGATCTTGTCACTAATAATAGCATTTGCCACTAAAATAACAAAAGAAGTGCAAAAATAGCTAAATCACATGCCTAAACCTCTAAACTAGATAACCCACACCTAACATGAGTATGATAGGATAAAAAGTGTGTTTATCCATACATGATTAGCTAAATAAAGCTTATCCATAACTTATTAGCTAAATAAAGCAAGTTTGCTAATGAAAGGGGATAAATCCCTAAAATCAAGGGGCAATTTCCTTGATTTAAGGAGGAAGTGTGCTCTCCTTCCTTTATGGTTTTAAAMTTTGCATGGAGGTTGGAAAGGAGTMAMTAAGTGGAGTTCTAATTAAAGAACTGAAGATTAACTCCATGTCATCGGGGACATATCCCTAAATTTAAGGAAAATTCCCTAAAAACAAGGAAAGTGTCTCCTACCCTCTCTAGAAGGTCAAATCAAGTGAGGAAAAATGAATTTGGATGCATTAACTAAGGTATAGGTGCCTAAGACAAGTAATACACCAAGGGAAGTTAGGATTATGCTCTAACACCCCCTCTTAAGCCTAACTGTAGTGACATAATAAGAAAATGTGAGTCTTGGCTACTAGACCATTTTAGGTACTCAATACAATAATGAACCCCTCATAAAATGAAGAAATAGGGAAAACCTCATGGGACCCCCCCCAAAAAAAAGAGGACATAATTTTTTTTAAGTAAATTGTGAGAGTCCACCCAGTTGTCTCTACCACAACCAAAAGATCCCGCAAGTCAAATAATTTCTTCTTAGTGAAGGATTTGGTGAAGATGTCTGCAAACTGCTGCTCATTGAGGTAGTATTGCAGTGAAATCACTCAATCATGAATCATCCCCTGGATGTAATGATTGTGTATCTCGATATGCTTGGTTCTCTGTCTCTGAGCCAAATCAATGGATATCTGAATGGTACCTTGGTTGTCACAAAATATGAGAGTCAATATCTGATACTGAATCCCAAACTCAGAAAGTAAACCCTGCAGCCAAATACACTGTGTGGCGGCATTCACTACCCCCCTATACTCTGCCTTTGTTGTGGATAAAGAAATAGTTGCCTGCTTCTTGCTTGAACAACAAAGTGGACTGGAACCAAAGTTGAATACATACCCTGAGGTGGAATTGTGGCCTATGCCATCTCTAGCCCAATCTGAATATGTGTACCCAACCAAAGATAGAGGAAAATCAGTTGCATAATAAATACCCAAATTGGGAGTGCCTTTTACATACCGAAGGATTATCTTAGCAGTTTTCCAATGAAGCTCATGGGGCTCCTGCATATGCTTGGAAACACCACTCACTGCATAAGAGAGATTAGGATGGGTATGTGTGAAGTACAATAAGCTCCCTACCAACTGCTGATAGAGAGTATTGTCTACCAAAGGAGTAGTCACTCCATCCTCCAATTTGACCCTGAAAAGAAAAGGTGAACCAACTGGCTTACACTCTGTCATATGAAACCTGTCAAGTAGATCCAGTGCATGCTTGGCTTGTTCCATCTTGATTCCTGAAGTAGATTGTGATACCTCAAGACCAAGAAAATAATGCAACAAACCCATATCACTCATGAAAAATCTATCATGCAAGGCAGTCTTAACCTATGCAATCTATGATAAAGCACTCCCTGTGATCAATAAGTCATCTATGTATAGAACAATCATAAAAAGGGATTCATGATGGAGAAGAATATAAACATTCATATCTGATTTACATCTATGAAATTCCTGAGAAAGCACAAAACAAACTATTTTTGCATACCAAGCTCGAGGAGCCTGTTGGAGCCCATATAATGATTTCTTTAATCTTCATACAAGAGAAGTGTCAAGAACATACCCCTGTGGCTACTCCATATATATATTTTACTTCATATCTTCGTGAAGAAAATAACTCTTCACATCCATGTGATGGACTTCCCAGTGTCAAGAAGTCGCAATGGCTAAAACTAGCCTGATGGAGTCCATTTTTGCAATTGGTGCAAAAGTATCGGTATAATTAATGCCATGTACCTGAGAGTAACCTTTAGCAACAATTTTATCTTTATAATTATTTATCTCACCATTTGCAGCCATATTTGACTGAAATATCCATCTGCATCAAACAATATTTCTTCCTTTCGGAAGTGGAACCAAATCCCAGGTTTGGTTCTCCATGAGAGCACTATACTCCTCATCCATAGTAGCTTCCCAGAAGGGGTTTCCCATGGCCTCTGTATATGACTATGGATATGATTCAAGTGAAATATACAAATTTATGGGAAACAACTTCTCTGTGGAAGCCAAGGCAGTGGGGGCCTTGAGAAACTGTGATCTAGTTCTCCTTAGATCCGATGGATTGCTGACTAGTTCACCAACATCATGAAAAGTATTTTTGGACCAGACTAGTAGGGGATCCAAATCAGCCATGAAATTATCATAAACCTCTGAATATGATCCAAATACCTTCTCATCATCATTATCTGAAGTTCTCCAATGAGCATCAAAACCCTCTTCAACTGTTTCATCCAAAAAATCCCCGGCAGGCTGATATGAAAATGCATGTAGTTGACCCACTTTGAATTTCACACTTCGCTCAATGAAAAGTGAATCAATAGAAGTTTGTAGCAGCTTATAACCTTTTACACCTTTAGGGTATCCAACAAATATGTATTCAACACTATGAGACTCTAGTTCCCTTCGTTTATCATATGGAATATGGGCCCATGCACAACAACCACAAATTCTAAAATGAGAGACTTTTGGTTTCTTACTGCACCAATCTCCGATTTCCCTTCAGTGATTTATGAGGAACATGGTTTTGAATGTATTCTACACAATTTATGGCTTGATCCCATATCTTTGAAGCCAACAATTTCGACTGTAGCATGCAATTTTCCATTTCTTTCAGTGTTTGGTTCTTTCTCTCGACAACACTGTTTTGCTACAGTGTGTAAGTTGCTGTATGTTGGATCTCGATGTCCTATTTAGAACAAAGTTGCTGCATGTATTTGTTAACATAATAAACTCCATTATCAATACGAATCATCTTAATCCTTCGCTCAGAATGATTCTCAACGAGTGCTTTAAATTCTTTAAAATATTGAAAAACTTGAGATTTCAATGTCAAAAAACACACCCATGTGAAGCGAGAGTAGTCGTCGATAAAAGTGAGTACACACCTATATTTTCTGATTGAGGGCTCGAGGAAGGGTCCCATGAAATCACTATGAATTATCTGAAGAGGTGAGTGTTAGGCCCTAAATAGCGGCACATTACCCCTTAATCGGGGAATATTACATTAGTAATGTTACTTTATTTATGTCGGCTTTGGTCCATTAATTGTAATTTTACCTCCTAGTCTCCTATATATACCAAGGAGACATTTTCATTTGGAATCATCTTGTAATTGGAAATTTATGTGGTGTATAAGGGGGTTTCCCCCTCGAAGAGGCTTATTATCTGAATTTCTCTCTTTTTAAGGCGTTGAGTACTTATTCTGATGTTTTTCTATGCTATAGTGATATTTGGTTCTTAACATATGGTATCAGAGCTCAAGGTCTTGGGGTTTCACTGCTACATCTGAGACACCTTGGAATTTTCTCTATAATTTGTTTTCTATGATGTTTCAAAAAAAAACCATTGGATTATATTTAGTAGACGGATCAAGGTACATTGGGTTAAAATTTCTTCTCTAGAGGCCTTATGCGTTCATAGATACAACCGGTGTAAGATAGGGCTCTATAATCATCCCTAATTGAGTTATCGCGAAATTTTAACTATAAACATTTTTCTGTAATGTTTCAGACTCTGAAATCCATAGGATATTCACATAAATTGTTAAAGTATACGTGATAAAAAATTCAGCTTCTGGGTCATCTTACATTTGTAGATACACCCTGTGGAAGATAGGGTATATGACTAGTCTCAAGCAGGTGTTCCGGATAAAAAAATAATAAATTATTCCTAGAGTATTCAAATTGAGTGAGACCAGTTGCATTGGATAATGGACAGTCTTTAGTATTTCTGGTACAATTTTCATAATTTTATATCAATTATTTTGTGCGGGGCATGCTATACAAGTGACATCTCCTGAAAATGCCAAAAATAAGCAAGTTGTGGGGAAGTTACCATAAATTCTACTTTGAACATCCAATTTTGATCAGACCTATGGAATTGCAGAGAAGAAATATCAGAGAACTACAAAAAAGAAAATTTCATACCCAAAAGGGTCGAAATTTTGGAGATACAACAGAAGAAAGATTGTTTAGCAGAACCACCTCAAAATCAAGGTTTAAAAGTGATACTTTGCCAACATGCCACCAAAAAAGGGAACTTCTACACAAAATAAGCCTCCAGATAGTCCTACTTGGACTCTGGATGAAGGTGAAGAAATGCGTAGGGACATAAATGATTTACGAAAGAAGACAATGACAAAAGATGAACTACAAGGGATGATGGATGGTTTAAAAAGGGAGATCATGGAAGGATTGAAAAATTTCCTAATAGAGAAGACACCTGAAAGTGAAAATGTATCCCATGAAATTCATGATGAGGACACAAGGAACATGAATCAAGAATGGAAAAACTCCAACATTGGGTTAAAGACAAACCATGTTCCTAAGATCGATATGAGGAAGTTTGATGGAAAGGACCCAATCACATAGATACTTCAGATGGAGCAATTATTTGATCTACATGATGTGCCACATACACAAAAGGTACAAATTGCTTATTTATATTTAGAACCCAATCAATTTGTGTGGTATCGAAGGCTTTGTTCTCACAAATCTCTCGTCACTTGGACAATTTTCATGGAAGAAATGATAGCACACTATGAGGATACAATGAGCAATACCTTATTTAGCCAATTGATATATTTCAAGAATTTTTTTTTAGTTACAGAGCACATTTAGAACTTCTAAAGATTGAATATAAAGGTAACATATATTCCAGATGATCACTTGACTGATGTATTCATAGGAACTTTAAGGGATAACATTCAACATGAGGTTATCCTTTCGGAACCCAAATCATTGGAGAATGCATTTAGGCTGGTAAGAAATGTTGAAAGTAAAAATATGGCTATGGCTACTAGAAGGACCACTCCTAACATCTATCGAGAGAATAATGCTCCTTCTTCTAAAACATTTCAACCTACAAGGTTGACACCTCAACAATTGGAGGAAAGAAAATAAAAATGTTTATGCTTTAATTGTGACAACAAGTACAGTAAGAGACATAAGTGTGGTGAGAAGAAATTATTCTACATAGATTGTGAAGAGGAAGAAGAACAAGAACAAGAACAAGAACAAGAACAAGAACCAGAACCATCTCAAGATGAAAATGTAGAAGCAATTTCTTCTGAAGAGTTGACTCCCACAATATTGTGTAATGCATTGGATGGATTATCACTCCTCAAACCCTCAAGATTAAATGATATATCAAAAAGAAAAAGATATAGTCCTAATTGATTCTGGTAGTACTCAATTTCATTCACTATAAATTGGCCAAATCTCTCAATTGCTTTGTATATCCAACACCAGAGTTTCAAGTAATGATTGCAGATGGAGGAACTATCAATTTCTCATGAAAATGCAACACGATCAATCTTACTATGGGGGGATATGTAATGAATAGTCCAATAATTTATATACCCATGGGTGGTGTTGATGTCATACTAGGAATCCAATGGTTACAATCATTAGGAACAATGGCTTTTAATTTTTAAGAACGTTTCATGAAATTTTCGTTGGGAGGAAAAGAAATTGAGTTAAGAGGTATCACAGGGAAACCCATTAAGGTGATAAGCTCCAATGGCATGACAAAATTATTGAAAAAGTGGCATCAAGGTGTAATTGCACAACTATGTTCCCTATATGTTCAAACATCTAAGCCATCTATTCCCCTATATCTCCAAGGGATCATTGATAATCATTCCAAAGTATTTGAAGATATTCCCAAAGGTCTTCCACCCACTCAAAATCATGACCATGATATTCACCTAATTCTTGGGAGTGTTCCTCCTAACATCAGTCCGCACATATACCCTTATGCCCAGAAGCGTAAAATTGAGTGCATGGTTGAATAAATGTTAGAGGCTGACATTATTAGACCTAGCCAAAGTTCTTACTATGCACCAATGGTAATGGTATTCAAGAAAGATGGCTCATGGCGTATGTGTCCAAATTATAGAGAGCTCAACAAGATAGCTATTAAAGATAATCTTCCCATTCCTGTCATTGATGAATTGTTAGATGAACTACATGGAGCAATCTATTTCACAAATTTGGATCTTCGTTCAGGGTATCATCAGATTAGAATGAAGAAAGAAGATATCCCAAAAACAACATTCCGAACTCATGAAGGCCATTATGAATTTTTGGTCATGCATTTTGGCCTTACAAATGCACCTTCCACATTCCAAGGGTTGATGAATTCCATTTTCAATCCATTCCTTTGAAAATTTATGTTGGTATTTTTTGATGATATACTAATCTATAGCAAGTCTTGGGAGGATCATGTGCGGCATGTTGACAAGGTGCTACAACTACTAAAGGAGCAAAAACTATATGCCAAACCATCCAAATGTTTCTTTGGGGTGAAGGAGGTATAGTATTTGGGTCATATTGTATCTCATGAGGGTGTCAAGGTAGACCCTAACAAGATTAAGGCCATGATGGACTGGCCGATTCCCAAAACATTGAAGAATCTTAGAGGATTTTTGGGTTTGATAGGTTATTACCGCAATTTTGTTTGAAATTATGGGAGAATAGCAACACCTTTAATGACGCTAACTAAGAAGGATGCATTTTCATGGACTCTAGAGGAAACCAAAGCTTTTGAATAAATTAAAGAGGTGATGTGCAAAGCTCCTATCTTGACCACACCAGACTTCGCAAAAACTTTTATTGTGGAATGTGATGCCTCAGGAAATGGCATTGGTGTTATCCTAATGCAAGAAGGAAGGCCTCTGGATTTTGAAAGTTGGCCACTCAAGGGAAAGGACTTACACAAACCCATTTATGAGAAGGAAATGATGGAAATACTACATGAATTGAAGAAATGACTCCCTTACCTAATAGGTAGGCACTTCAAGGTCAAAACAGATCATGATAGTATTAAATACTTCTTGGAACAAAGACTATCTTCAGAAGAACAACAAAAATGGGTGACCAAGATATTGGATTATGATTTTGAAATCGTCTATAAAAAAGAGAAGAAAAATGTTTTGGCAGATGCACTCTCAAGAAATGATGAAGATGTTGAGGCATTTCTCTGTGCTATCTCGATCATCCAACCCGATTGGATAATAGAAGCAAGGGATGAATGGAAGAATGAAGAAAACTTGTGGACTCTCATTCAAAGGTTGCATCAGGATTCCAGTGCATCAGATACATTTACATGGAAAAATGATTCACTATGGTACAAAGATCTTGTAAGGTAGCTAGAGAGGTAGTGGGGGGGCCCAGAAGGCCCATAGTGATAATAGTGGAGGTCATTCAATGTAAGGTGGACTAGGTCCACTATATTATTAAATAAGGCCCACTATGGTAGTTAGATATAATGAATGGGTAATTAGATATAATAAATGTAAGAGGACTTCTTAGAAGGTTCTACTTCTAGAAGATTCCTCCTCTAGAATGTTCTTAGGTGATGGTAGCACTATATAAACGGGTTCAAACAATGTAACGAGACATGAAGATAAGTATTGTATTTGGAGTGGTAGCTCAATAGGAGGATGCCCCCTCAAAGAGGCAAGTGAACAGGAGAGGACCCCTTCCATAATAGGATCCATTGTATGGTGTTGCCTTACCTCAAGGGTTTGGTAATAATAAAGTGTGGTTTCTTCTATATTGCTTTATGGATCTATTGTGTATTCAGTATTTGTGGTGATTATATTTGTAGATCTATTCAGATTCTTAACAAGTGGTATCATAACACTTTTCTTGGCAGACATTGTGGACAAATATTTTTCATTTTTGAAGATTTTTTTTTCGGAGAATAAAAAGGGGGCCGTGACATTCTAGAAATTTTTAATATATTTCTATGAAAAATTTGCAGAAACAGGTTGCAGATATGAGTTTCTCTCAGAAAAACATCCAAGTAAAAA
>ML779963.1:2130604-2147047 GCA_009831015.1 Picea engelmannii
TCATGAAGGTTGCAGGGGCATTCGTCAACCCGAAAGGCATGACCAACCATTCGAAAAGGCCCTCCTTGGATTTGAATGCAATCTTCCACACATCAGAGGGTTCGATTGGTACCTGGTGATACCCAGACTTCAAGTCGATCTTGATGAAATATTTTTCCCCCTTGAGTTGGTCCATAAGGTCATCAACCCGTGGGATTGGGTACCTATTCCGGACAGTGATCTTGTTCAGTGCCCGATATTCAATGCAGAGTCTCCAAGTCCCATCCTTCTTCTGCACCAATACGATTGGGCTCCCACAGGGCGATGAACTCGGCCGGATGTGACCTTTCTGCAACAGCTCCTGAATTTTCCTCTTGATTTCGTCATTCTCTAGGACAGAGCACTGGTAGATGGGTCCATTGGGCAATGACACACCTGGGTTCAGATCGATGGGGTGCTTGACCTAGCAGTGTAGAGGCACCCCTACGGGGGAGGTGAAGATGTCCTCGTACTCCTCCACGACCTTATCCATCTGTTGTTTTCGTGCAACGGGACCGTATCTAGAGGTCATGGCCACAATCTTCCTCTTTCCCTGAGGGTGGATCATCAGGAAAACAAATTTCATGGTTTTGGAAATGATCTTACTGCATTGTTTTGCAGTAACCAAAGACATGGTGGTAGGCGGTGCTATCTCTGGTATCCTGTACAACTTATTTCCCAAAGTGATAATAACAGCACGAGGCCTGGACTCATACACAACATGTCGCTTCCACAAGTACGGTTGGCCTAATAATACATCAGAAACATCAAGAGGAGCAATGTCACATAATACCTCATCCGTGAAGGGCTTGATGCTGTAGGGAAGGTGACATTGTTGATTAACGCGGAGGTTTCATCCTTGGTGCAACCACCCGATGGTGTATGGTTGTGGGTGTGCTGTGCTCGGCAAGCCCAACTGTTTCACAACCTCTACCGAGATGAGGTTCTTCTGGCTCCCGCTGTCGACAATGAACTGCAACGGGGAACCCTTTACCCACATCTTGGAATGGAAGAGACGCTCTGCCTCCTCTGGATCTTCTGGTTTCTCCTTCAGGATCTTCGTGGTGGCAACGATGGCGTTGGGCTCCACATCGATAATATGCTTCCCCCTATCATTCCCCTTGTCAGGTTCTGATTCAGAGTCAGAGCATGCATCCGATTCAGAAGCCTTCACCTTGAATACCATTGACTGCTTGGCCCGACACTCACTTGTGTTGTGAGTGGATCTCTTATGGAACTCACACCACTTCCCCGTGTCCTTTTTTGGCTTCGTGGTGTTGTTTTTTGTTTGTGGCTTTGGCGGGTTGTCCTAAGCTGCCCCACCTTGGCTTGGTCCTTTGTTCTGCGGTTTGGGAGTACCTTTCCCTTGCTTCTGATTTGCAGACCCAAAGTCTCGCTTCTTCTGTTTGAACTTCTGCTCAATCTTGGTAGCATATTGGTATGCCACACCATGCGAGGAGATGTCGAGGAACTCCATTTTCTCCTGAATGTATCTGTGCAGACAACTGTGGTACTTTAACACCAAATGTTTTTCTGAATCTTTGATACCCAACTTTGTGCATAAGGTATGAAACAAATTCGTCATCTCATGCACATCTTGGTCCCTTTGTTGCCGCAACGTAGTCCATTGTATGTATTTGTCTTCATAGCTCCCCATGGGATAATATTGTTCCTTTATGGAATATTGTGAGGTGCCCAGGGACTTCTTTGTTGTCACTCGATCGACCCATAGAGGGAATTTGAGCTTTGAATCCTAGGACCTCTTATTGTCCTCCAATAATCTTTTAATGAGTTTGATTAGACTTTTATTAGAAGATTCTGCCAGTCCATTTCCTTGAGGATAATAGGGAGTGGAGTGAATTAGTGAGATCTAGAACTGCTCACAAAACTTAACCAGAGGCTCAGACTTGAATGAAGCATCATTATCAGTGACAATTCTGTTGGGACAACCAAATCTGGGTATGATATCCTCCAAGAAGCTGATAATCAGGGATGATTTTAGGGGCTAAATTTCACTCATGGGCTAATTTTCCATGGTTTTTCCAAAAAATAGATTCTCTATTTTAAAAATGATTCGCCCAAATTCTATAGGATACAATTATTTTACCTTAAAAATCGCCAAAATTTTATAAAAACTATATAAAATCCTTAGAAATTTGAATATTTTTATGAAACTATCGCCAAACATTTAGAGTTGGCATATGAAGGATTAGTAAGATTCACAAAGGTTTCTACATTTTAAAATAAATTTCCATCCTTAAAATCATCCTTGCTGATAATTACCTTGTGTAAAGCACTCTTGGTGGGGGCAACTTCTATCCACTTGGTGAAATAGTCTATTGCAGTCAGGATCCATCTATGCTGGCCACTTGAAGGAGGATGAATTTCTCCAATGAAGTCCAACCCCCAGTGTTGAAAGGGTGTTGAAGCTACTATAGGCTTTAGTGGCAGAGATTTGAGCTGCTACTTTCCTGAGAACCTTTGGCATTTGATGCAAGCTCTGACTTCTCTGTAGGCATCAATGAATAAGGTGGGCCAGTAGTACCCATCCTTGATAATTTTGTGGGCTATGGTCTTCCATAAATGATGCCCTACACAAAGGCCGCTATGGAAATCAAACATAACTTTCTGGGCTTCCTGTGGGTTTAGACACCTCAGAAACACCCCTAAAGGGTCTCTCCAGTACAAGACTTGGTCAATAAGGAAATATTTGACCACCTTGAGCTTTAAATCTCTTGCCTTGATTTTTCCCATTCCATCAGGAGGCTTCAACTCTTGCAGAAAGTACAAAATGTCTCTGTACCAGGTGCATTCTGCTAGTGATAAGCCACCCTGAGAGATTTTGCTGGATGACTCAACTTGCTGATTTCCTGAGGAAGCGTTGATGAAGCTAATCCCCAAGGTCCCGCAATTGGATTCATACAACATCTTGGCTAAACCCTTCCCTTTAACCAACTTGGTGGGCTTTATCTCCAGGTCAAACTCAAGGATCTTGGCAATCCATTTACCTCTTCTCCCATCTATGTCAGTCTGTATAAGGATGTCTTTCATAGAGGCTGAAGGAACGTATGAAGTCACTCTTGAGTGCAAGCAATAAACTCTAAAAGATTTGAGAGCTTTCACCAAGGCATAGGCATGCTTCTCCATGATTTCATAACTGATTTCTGCATCTCTTAATGCCTTACTGAAGAGGGAAATGGGTTTCTCTCACCCTTCCTCATTTTTTTGCAATAAGACCACTGCTACTGTATCAAAAGAAGCAAAAGAAAAAATCAAGAAATCCTTGGAATAATCAGGACTGATTAGCATAGGTGCCTCAGTCAATTCCATTTTTATTTGGACAAAAGTTTCCCTGGGTTTAGCAGTCCATTTTACTTCATTTCCCTTTCTGAGCATGGTTGTGATGTGTTTCACAAACTCAGCAAAATTTGAGACGAACCTCCTCAGAAAGTTAATCTTCCCTAAAAAATCTTGAACTTCCTTTTTAGACCTGGGAAGTGACAGGGTCTGAATTGCCTCTACCCTGTTGGGATCAATTCTCACTTTGTCTACTGATACTATATGGCCTAACAACTTCCCCTCCTCCATAGCAAACAAAGATTTCTTGGGATTTAAGGAAAGGCCAAACCTCCGGCATTTCAAGAAAACTTTCCTCAAGTGACAGTGGTGCTCCTTATCAGACTTGGAGAAGACTGTGATGTCATCCAGATAGATCACCACAAACTGATCTTTCTCCCTGATGAAGGCTATGTCCATGGCTCGTTGAAATGTTGCTCCTGCATTCATTAATCCAAAAGGCATTTTGGCATACATGAATGTGCCCCAAGGGGTGGTGAAGGTTGTTTTTTCTCTGTCCTCAGGCATGACTGATATATGATTATAGCTGGAAAAACCATCAATCATGGATATCCTAGATGCACCAGTTGCCCTCTGCAATATGTGTTCCATGTTGGGAAAGGGATAGTTGTCTTTCTTTGAGCTCCTGTTCAGGTTCCTGAAATCAACACAGAGCCTGATTTCTGCACTTTTCTTCCTCACTGGGACCAAATTGGCCACCCACTCAGAGTATCTCAAGGGGACAATGATTTGGGAATCTAACACCTTCTTCACTTCTCTTTCCATGACATAAAACAACATGTGATTTATCTTTCTTAGCTTCTACCTAAATGGCTTAGCCTCTTCCTTCAGTGGGATCTCGTGTTCAATGCCATATGTGTCATATGTCTTGAGGTCTTCATAGGTCCATGCAAACACATCAGCAAATTCCCTTAATAACTTCGTATATTTGGCCCTCTACTCTTTGGTCAAATTGCTTGACAACTTGACGAACTTAGGCTCCTCCTGTGTGTCGATGTTGCACTCCGCTATATCAACATCTCCATTTGAAACCCTACCCTTTATTGCCACATCATTTCCATCGAGCAGTCTTTCTAAAGGTACTAGTCCCTTCGGAATGTGATTGCTAGGCAAATGAATAATATGGTGATTAGCAATATTATTTAAAAATATTTCAGGGTGAGGGTGACCTTTGAGATCAGGATCCTGATCAATGTGCAATGCAGAAAATTCATCGACAGACTGAAGAATTTTTTTGATTTAAAGATTGTCTTCGAATACCTTCCAATGCTTGATATTGTCCGGGATAGATGGCCTATATCTTATCTCAAAATCATATTTGATCTTAGGTGGCAAAGGGATCCTGAACAGACTAGTTGAGACAACTAAGGAATCGTCCAAAGTATTTTCCTCTCTTAGAATAAAAGAAATGTTGAACGCTGAGAATAAATTATCAATCAGGTCCCACACCTCATTTTTGTAACACTTGAGCTGAGGATGCTTAGCCTGATAAGCATTTATGACTTGTTGGATTATCAACTCATCATCTCCGAACACTGCTACCTCCTCAATTCCCATTTCCTTTGTAGCCCTTAAACCTAGAACAAGAGCTTCATATTCTGCCACATTATTGGTAGCTTCAAATTCTAGCTTGTATGACAGGGATATGGTTTCCTGACAAGGTGACACAAAAACCACTCCACCACCAACGCCTTCTCTAAAAGAAGCTCCGTCAAAGAAAATATTCCAAACATAGGTGGTTGGAGGAGGTATCTCATGATTAAATATGGGTTGCATCCCGACTTGAAAAGGGGCTTCAGGAGTATCAGTGAGCTGCAATAAACTAGACCCCACATTAGTGTCAAGCGCAAATATAGGATGATTGGTGGGGTCTGCTTCACCAATAACAATGTAGGCCAGCTGAGCTTCTCTGTACAACCTCTTGTGTTCCCCTCCAAAGAATGGAATGGTGGCATATGTGAGATCCATCTGTAATGTTCCTCCAAGTTTTTTAATCCAAGATCTTGACAACAACATGCCGAACTTGGGGTGAACATCAGCTACTACAATGTCCATGACCACACTCTTCATTGGCAGATGAAATAAAGAGACCACCAAGTCTTTGATGAATCCAAGGCATTGCACCCTCGAATCAAAAGAGTATAATCATGATAAGCCTTTGTCACTTCCAGTCCCAATTCTTCCATGACTATTTTGGGCATAAGGTTGTGGGAAGCTCTTGAATCCATGAGGCAATTATGCAACACCTTATCATGTATGTTCAGGGATGTGTAGAAGGGAGGGGATGAATCATCTCTGTTTTCTACCATGGGACCTAGAACGATTGCTGACTTTTCATATTGAAGATTTGCCGAGTCTATGTAAGGCTGGGGGGACTCAGATTGTAGCAGTTTGGAGAGGGACCTTTTGAAATATTCATTTTTAACTAGTTCTGAGAGGGGTATGGGAATTCTAATATTTTGAATTTCGTGCTCAAAACTAAAGGAGGAAAGAGGCTTAGGATATTCCCTTACCTCAGAGACAGGTTCTTTGGCTATTGGCGAAGTATTCTGAGTTTTCTTTTCTTTAGTAGTGATTGTTGCAGGTTTAGCAAGTTTTTCCGCTATGAGGGGCTGATCATGGCTAGCAGAATTCCCTTCTTTCTTCTTTGACCTGAGATGATATCTGTTAGGAGTGTTGTTGGCCTTTTCCCCTTTACTCCACTCATTGATTTTAATGTTCATAAGGGATCCTTCATATGCATATTGAGTCAAATGGGGAAAAGGGGAAGTGTCTTCAATACAGTGAATTTCGGGGTTGAGCTCATCTATCTCCTCTCCTTCCTCATGAGAAACTAGGCTATTTTGGAGAGGGGTTTGAATCCTCTGATCATATCTGTCTTTTCTACTTTGTTCCCTTGGCAAGCCTGTGGCACATTGTTGCTAGGCCTCCTGAAGCCTCTGCTATTAGTATTTTGGGGATTTCTGTACATGGGCTTCCCTTCTAACTCCCACCTTTCCATTTTAGCCGAAAGTGATTTTAGAATTTTAGTTACGTCTTCCGTCTAAAGGGGAAGGGGAGAGGAATTGGATGGGGAGGCTTCAGGTCTCTTCCTTGATATGTCTCTATCAGCCTTATTCATGAGTCGGTCAACATCCAATATGTTAGAATCTACTTCCACGGATGCATCCTGCATGTGAGCCAGAGTAGTGGCTCTCCTTTCCCTCAACAAAAGGGAGAAATCAGGATCAAAAGCGCTAGCATAAGTGATCTTAGCATAGGCTTATGAGGGATTTATTTCAGCGGGGATCTTATTGTACATTTTATTGAATCTCTTGGAGAAATCAAAGACAGACTCTCCTTCCTTTCTCTTCAAAGACCCAAACTCTGTCATGTAATACATGAAGTCTTTTTTGTCTCCCCACTGTCTCAAAAAGGCATTATTCAAAGCCTCAATCCCATCGATAGATCTAGGAGGTAGGTCCCTAAACCACTTTCTAGCATCGCCTTCAAGGCTATGGACGAAAATCCTCATCCATACGTCTGCATGCATGATAACATGATCATCTGTAAAACTATAAAAGGCTTCAAGGTGTTCTTCTGCAACTCTGTCCCCTTCGCCTGTAAACTTGGGTAGCTACTTAAGGTAGCCATCTCCTGGAAGGGCATTGAGAGGCTGAGGTAACAAAAGGGGAGCATACCTAGTAGCTATTACAGCCTCCATTATGGTCATGGGGGGATTTTCTCCTGCCATTGGAATATTAGGTGGAGGAGAACTCGAAGGATAAGGAGCTCGAACGAGGGATACTAGAAATGATCTCCCAGGTGGAAGGGGGAACAATGGGGGATTCAGAGAGAAGGCTAAGGGGCTTGAGTCAACAGATGCTTCTCTCTATGCAGTAGCAACAACAATAATAAGAGGATGGGTGGTAAAGCTAGGGGTGGGGAAATCTTCTGTGGTCCTGGGTCTATGCCAAGGTATAACCAAAGGAGAGAGGGGAGTGACAAGGATTTCTCCCTCCAATCCCAGACTAGGAGGGGAAAATGCAGTAGGAACACTTCCAAAATTCAGGAAATGGGAAACTTCAGAAAAAGGTCTGCTAGGAAGCTGAGAAGAAGAAAATGGAGTTTCTACAAAAGAAGATGGCAAATTACCTGGTTCAGCGGTGGAATTTTCTCCTTCAGAGACCTTTCCTTTTCTGATAATCGCCTCCAGATCAACTTCAGGTGTAGCTAGAGGTAGTTGTGGATGGGACCACGTGTGTCTACCTATGGAAGCCACAACTAAAACATCAGGTTCGCCATAGTGGAGTCGTCACAATGGAGTCGCCAGGTGCATAGTAGCAATTTCATAGGGCTCTGATGCCTGATGCACCTTCAGAATTAGAGGCTCAATGTCGTTTGATTCCAGGGAAAATTTTCAAGTTCTTCCTCGGCAACGACGCCAGAAATGTTGGTGTCAGAAGTCACTTCTGGATTGCAGCAGGAGTAAGCCTGAGGCCCATCAGTTTATGTCACTATTTGTTGATAGAGGGTGATGAATGGAAGTAAACTCAGAACAATATCGTTCTAACTTAGAAACTAGGCCAGGCATGCAAAAGCAGATGAGGTCTTAGTTCAAATTCAGATAGTAAGTTGTAATAAGGGTGAGTAGGAGGAAGACTTCTGTGAGGAAATGCGAAGGGCTGCTATGGGCATCGAGCTTCCAACAACATGTAGAAGAAAACTTTGAACACAAGAACTTCTTATATTCAAAAGCAGAAACACTAAAAGAACATAACAACGTTATAATGAATCCTTTATCATAACACAATCATAACGATTCATGTGAATCAATCAATCATGAACCCTTTCAGTTTGAGATCGAAACAAGATGAAAAAAAAGAGAGTTTCCTTACATTAAACAAAGAAATTTCATATACAAATACATAGCCAGGAAAACCAGTGCTTCATTAAAACATTATAGTTGGGAGCTTTGCTCTACCATCCATGCTTACAAAATATCAAAACCGAGTCTATATACTCAGATAAATTCACCTCCTTGGCCCCAAGAGGGTAGCTGAGCTACCTCATTTAAGGCTTTACATGCGCATGATCTTCCTTCAGACTATACATGCAACTTCTTTTATGACACTGCTTCATACAACATAGCTTCTGTAGGGAAACTATCCATCGGAGTACCATGAGCTGACTGCTTCTGACCCTTCCCATGCCTTCCATTTATGGATTGAGCTGAGGTCTCAACCACCTGCTCAATATCCATTAACTTCTTCTTCCATGGAGGGTGGCCAAGACTGAATACATAGAGAGTGACCACGTGCCGGTTTTCCAAAGCTTGGAGGCCAGCCTTCATTTCTTTAGGTTTCACTCTCAATGTAACCATAGGGCCATGAAACTGTCTTCAAGGAGGATTTTACATTTCATGTTTCGGGTTTCGGTGATTTCCGATGCAGTGGAGGAGTGACCCTTTGTCTTTCAAAGTCCTGGTAGCCGAAATGCCGAAACAACTCCTGGGGGCTTCTACATTTCGCGTTTTGGGGTTTCAAAATGCAGTGGAGAAGAAACCCCTTGTCTTTCAAAGTCCTGGTAGCTAGAATGCTGAAACGGCTCCTGGGGGGATTTTACATTTCTCATTTCGAGTTTTGGCGATTCCCAATGCAGTGGAGGAGAGACCCCTTGTCTTTCAATGTCCCGGTAGTTGAAATGCCAAAACAACTCCTGGGGGTATTTTACCTTTCGCATTTCAGGTTTCAACGATTCTCGATGCAATGGAGGAGAAACCCCTTGTATTTCAAAGTCCCGGTAGCCGAAATGCCGAAATGTCGAAACAACTCCTGGGGGATTTTACATTTCGCATTTCAGGGTTTCGAAATGCAGTGAAGAAGTGACCCCTTGTCTTTCAAAGTCCCGGTAGCCGAAATTCTGAAGCAACTAATCATTTCGTGACTTTGGCCATAAAAGATGAGCCCATACGGTAAAACTTGTGCAACTCCGCGGCTCAAGCTTACCCAATGACCGTCGATCTTCTCCATTTATGGATCCTCACCGTTGAAAACAAAATGCCCGCTTGATTGATTTTAAGCTCGAAATGGACTTCTTCTGTGTGCTGTGCGCGGTGCTCATGAATGTGGCCTTTGAATAAAACACATTTGATGGGTTTTTCAACCCCATTTCTACGGATTTACACCAAGGGCCTGAAATCAGAGAGAAACACCCCTTTACAAGAATTGGCACTAACAATGGTGATTGTTGATAGACTGACCAAGTATGCACACTTTTGTGCACTCTCTCATCCCTTCAAATCTAGTACAGTTGCCACTGCATTCATGGAGATAGTTCAAAAGCTACATGGAAGCCCAAAGATCATTGTAAGTGACAGAGATCCCATCTTCACTGGACATTTTTGGACAAACTTATTTTCTTGTTTGGGTACTCAATTGGATCATAGATCATCCTATCATCCTCAATCTGATCGACAAACTGAGATAGCGAACAAATGTTTGTAAGGCTACCTTTGTTTCTTTGTCTATGATAAACAAACACAATGGTTCAAATGGTTACCCTTGGCAGAATGGTGGTATAACACTTCCTTTCATACTACAACAAAAATGACACCATTTATGGCACTCGATGGATACCATCCTCCTTCCATCACTTCTTCTCTAAAATAAAAATCTAAGGTTCAAGCAGTGGAATATCACATCGAGCATCAACAACAGGTTCTCAAATCTTAAAGGACATCCTGACCATGGCACAAAATCACATGAAACAAAAAGAAGATCAACATCATAGTGAAATAAGTTTTGAAGTAGGGGATTTGGTATTTTTAAGACTACAACCATACAAACAAATGTCCCTCAAGAAAGCCAAGAAGGATAATAAATTATCACCAAAGTACTATGGCCCTTATAAGGTGTTGCAAAATATAGGTACTATGGAATACAAATTGGAGTTGCCTACATCTTCACGAGTACACCCAGTTTTCCATGTTTCATGCTTAAAGAAGGTTATAGGTGACAATATTCCAGTTCAAACTATATTTCCAAAACTTGATGAGGAAGGACAAATCATATTGGATCCTGAAGCCATCACTGACACAAGAACTCTCCAGCTGAGGAATAGATCCATTTCAGAGTATCTCATTAAATGGAGTGAACTACCAGCTGAATATTCCACTTGGGAAGACGAGTATTTTATATAGAAGCATCCATATTTACTCAAGTGTTGAGGAAACCACTTGTCTCAAGGGGAGGGGCATGTTAAGTGTCGCACACCCACTACCATAATCAAATTTTTGTTGATTTCTGCAGAATCAGAGCCCTCGATATATCTACAGAGACCTAGCATAAGATAGTTCTTTCTCTCTCTCTGCTCCCATGTGATCGCGGGTCATGATCATAGGTCAAATAATCATGGTACCTCTTTGTATTTCACACCTCAGTGCTACAGGGATGTTGAATCGTTCGACTCTGCAACCGCCGAACCCCAACAGGTTTAGTGACTGGCCAATAGGGACGAATCCCTATAGGGTTAGCAAATGGCCATTAAGAACGACCCTGTCACGCAGTTGAGTGGAGTACAGGTGGTGAGAGGGGAAACACAACACGGTGGGTGATGTGACAGGAGACGGGTCCCACCTCACACACCACACCATTCCGGACCCCCCCCATTAAAGGCAGAATGGCAAGGGGGGTCCGGAATTCGCCTGAATGTCGTTGATCAAGGCGAATAAATCTTGACTGTTCCAGAGTTGCGCGTTCGATTCTAGACCCCCCCCTCACCATTAAAGGTAGAAAAACAAGGGGGCTCTAGAATGAAGCCTCATTCGTGGACCTGGGCGGGTGTGTTACACATCAAAATTACTCAACTGGATAAGTGTCGCATGTTCCTCTCAATTGTCATAAGTGTCGCATCTTCCTTACAACTTTCGCAAGTGTCGCAAGTTGGTCACAAGTGTCGCAAACGTTGTTTAAGCATACTGCTATGATGACGACACTAAGGAGACACTTAAAACATCTCATGTACTTGATTTGGAGAAAGAGAACTGGTCAGCTGAATTCAAAGAAATCTTAACACCTGAGAAGAGCTTTCAATCAAGGGTTTTAAGGGTGAACGCTCCCCTAAATCAGCCTTAGGAGCGCTGGCACTCCCCTATAAGGCCTCAGGGAGCATTATAATGCTTCCTTACCCTTATGAAGGAGCGCTACTCACTTTTGAAGCATTGGAGCTCCCATTAAGCTTCTCAAGGAGCGTTCCAGCGCTCTGATGCCCCTTTTGAAGGAGCGCTGCCTAATCTGGGGCAATTGTTGGCCCGTTGAGGAGAATAAGGAGAGGAGCTTTCAAGATTAGAAGGCAGTTGCATTCGAATTCTTGGTTTCATCAAGAGATCCCTGATCTAAGGAGGAAGTTCCTCAACTTGTTCTAAAGATAAATCAAGAGGTTAAACTCCTCTTAACCTATATAAGCAAGCTCTATGATGGTGAAAGGGAAGGAAAAAAGGAGAATTACACCAAACTTATGATCTCATAAGTGGTGCTGGAGCTGATTGGGGGAAGAATTGCTAGCATGAAACCTATGATCTCATAGGAAACACACAGTCAGCCAAAGGAGAGTGATCAGTGAAGCTACTGCCATCCAGTTTGTGGATCTTTCGAGTAAGGGTTAGACGAAGAGGACTCGACGAAGCTGTCGCATTCGCATCTACGATTGTAAGTACTGCTGTTGTTATTCTCATTAATATGACACGCTTGGCCTGTTTCTTTCTAGTTTGTGTCTAATGTTACATGAACTTATCATCGGTAGATAGATCTGTTTTCAAGCTAATACCAATAGAGTAGGAAGTGGTCGTATCTTGTTTGTCTACATAACTCAACGAGCAACAAAGGATCAGAGCACAACTCGGAGCGTCCAGGGACAAACGTCGATAAAGAGGTACTTCTGTCATCCTTCCTTCTCATGCTTTAGCTTAGATAGATTTGAAAGGAAGTCAGTGTCCATGTTAAGCATTTTCTGTCTTAGAGTTAGGGTCAAGCTCTTTGAGGTCATCTACCTGTCTGCAGGGAGATTTTCCTACAACAGAAACTGGCGACTCCACTCGGGAGATAGCCTCAAATCGAAACTTCTTGTTTTGATTTCTCCTCATTGACCTAGTTTTACCCCTTGATTTTTCCAGACCTGGTTCACTCCTCTTTTGATTGGTTTCATGAGCTGATTGGCTCCCTACCCCATCATACTCAGCATAATTGTCGAAATTGAATTGCAATTTTTTTGGAATTTTTGACATTTTTGGGAGTTTTTGAACCTGGCACCCCTGTCCCTGTGTTAACAGAGCGCCAGCGCTCCCTAACATCCCTGCACAGAGCGCTATAACGCTCCTTTCCTTTGGAAATAGAGTGCCAACCTCTTTCTAGCCAACAAACCTTCCAGAATTGTTTTTTCTGGGTTTTGCCTCTGTGTCTCTCCTGCTGGATAACCCTGCGAGTCAATTTTTCTTCTCTTCCAGCCTTGCCATTTGTCTTTTTGAAGAACAAACATCTTACTATTTGGATTTTGTAACCTTCTTCACTATTGTTATTGAGTTTTTCTGTTGATTGGAATTCGCAACCCATGCATTGTCTTTCTCTCTAATTAACTAAGTAAAAAACCCTGGTGAAGGTCATCAAAGGCTTACAGATCTCTTCATCTTGATTTGAGTCAAGATCATTGTTCTTCAATTTTTTCTTTTGGGTGTGAAATTTGTTTTCTCTTTGATTGTTTCTTTTCTTTCGCTTTTCGTTTTGATTGCAAAGAAAGGGTGTATTGTTTGTATGACTTTTGCTTGTGCTAGTTTGATTTTCATTCATCCAAGAAGGTAATTAGCAAGACGAGCATTGTGTTGAATTGATCATTATTCATATACAAACAATGAAAAAAGCAGCTTCGTGATTGATTGTGCATATTAGAAGGTATCTCAAAAGTTTTAGCATCACATCATGATTTGATTGAGAATTGTTTGAGGACACTCCTTATTCGTGCTTGTTAGTGAAAATGACTCTCTCTCTCCCTTAGATAGATATTCATCAAAAATAAATGAATGCTTATCATCTCTGATGCATTTTTGGGACTGAGTCATAATTCCATTCGTTTCACTTCCATGCACCCCTTTTTGAGTAAAGAACAACCATAAAATCAACGCTAATTAAAAATTATTTAGAACCTTTTCTTTTCTAGGATCCTCCACCAACAGTAGAATAGGCTTAGTACTTTGGATTAGGCTGTGAGCATAACTCTCCAAAGTTTCCAAAACAAAAATTATCCATTAGCATCCTGAGTTAGGGAGAGTCAAATCCAATTATCGTATAAGTCTGCCTGGGACCCCCCTCTAACACAGGGTTTACGCACGAGGTCACATTCAGGTGAGCTACGGGGACTAACCCTCCGTGGTTTAACTGATTGTGGTGGTCAGATCGTATTATGGGGGTCGCTTCAAGGTAAATCCACAATTACTGCGTGGAAGCCTTTTAGTTGATTTTGGGCTCGATACCCTGCTCGTACGTTCGTATCAGACTGTCGACTGTTCCCGCCCAGGGGCTGACTGCGAATTGGTAACCTTAGTGGCCATAATATTTAGGGTCTTACACAAGGCGACGGTGACGGGAAGTCTCACTGTACCTGGAGCAGACATTGGTCAAACTCACTCAGGCTCCTTGGAGGGTAAATCCACAATTACCACGTGGAAGCTTGCACCAAGGCGTAAGTTCGTTAAGCAGGACGCCATTGTAACTGTTCCACCCTATCCCCGCCCCTTCTGGACTTGACCACACGATGTTGGATTTCATCACCAACTAGTACGGTCATCAAAAGAAGGTCATGTTTGCTTGCTTGTGATTCTTAGATTCTATTAGCGTATGCTGTTTCTTTTACTTAATGGACCCTAGGTCGAGTCAGTGTTAATGGCATCGAATCGTGGGAGTACTAATGGAGGAACCCCTTCTTCTGGGGAACCTTATACCTTTCCTTCATTTGGAAACTTTGGTCCTCCATATGTTGCCACACTGAGTCTTCCAGGACTCACTATTGGATTACCAGTTTGGTTGTTCCCCACTCCGGTGATCCCGAATCCTCATAATGTTTCAGTTGCACCTAATACTTTGGATGTCAATAAAACACCCACACATCAACCTCACGTCGACTTTCCACCTTCTTCGCCCATCAAGTATCCTTCCATTTCTCCTTCTTCACTTAGTGAAAGCTATAAAGCAAGTAGCCAGGTTGATCAGAAGAAGAAGAAACAGAAAGAGAAGAAGAAGAAGAGCTCGAAAAGGACCAAGGCTCCAACAACATCAGATGTTGGCTCTAAGAAACCAGTTACTGTTAATAGTACTGGGAGTGTTGATGAGGTCAACAAGATTAAAATGAAGAATCCAAAACCCAAATTCCCTTGTAGCCTTTGTAAGGGTGACCATTTTCTGAGGGATTGCCCTGGTCTTATCAAGGTTTTAGAAATGTGGTCCTCCATGTCATCGGCCTCTGTCAGTCATGTCGATGATACCCCGTCAACTAGTGATGTTCAGGTTGGTAAGAAGAAGAAAACTGTCAAGTTCCCTTGCATTTTATGTAAAGGTAATCATTACTCTCACCATTGTCCTTACATGGACGAGGCTTCTTCTCTTTTGGAAAAACTTCAACTTCCAAAAGGTTATCGTAAGATTTCCTCCGACCCATCATTGGTTGATGGACTGGTCAATCCGGTTCCATCCCTGGTCAGTCCGTTTGATCAGGTGGTCAATCTAGTTTCATCCTCGGTTGATCCCACTCTCCCGTTAGAGAGTGACACCAAAGCGGTTGATCAGTTTCCACCCGTCGACCCCATTCTTCCCTTGGAGAATGAAACTCAAGTGGTCGATCTAGTTTCTCCATCGGACGATCCCATTCCTCCATTGAGGAATGCCAAAGTGACTGATCCAGTTCCTTCCTTGGTCAGTCCCACTCTTCCTCTGAAGAGTGCCAAAGTGGTCGATCTAGTTTCTCCATTGGTCGCTCCCATTCCTCCATTCAGGAATGTCGAAGTGACTGATCCAGTTCCTTCCTTGGTCAGTCCCACTCTTCCTCTAAAGAGTGCTAAAGTGGTCTATCCAAGTCAACCTTTGGTTGATCTGATCCAATCATCGGTCGATCCTACTCTCCTTCTAGAGAGTAAACCTGATACTGCCCATGTTTTTCTTGTTAATACAGACTCTACCGTACTGGGGGGCATTCCTCCTCCTCCTGTGGAACCCCCTCCAAGTAATGAAGCCATCCTTTTTGATTGGGGTGCGCTAATTGGACCTCGTCTTCCCTCCCACATTCCTTTCTAGATTACAGTACAGGTTCGTGGTCGGGACGTTCCTCAAATGTTGATAGATGAAGGTGCGTCCGTTAGTATTTTGTCTTCTGTTGCCTGGTATGCTTTGGGTTGTCTACAGCTTGCACCGGTTACACAGAATCTGTTAGCTTTTAACAGAGGAACTAGTCAACCTTTAGGGATCCTTCCTCAGTTTCCTGTAACTTTGGGAGGGAAAACTATCTTTATCGATGTCATGGTAGTCCGAGACCCCTTGGATTTCTATTTACTCCTTGGGCGGAATTATGTCTATGTTATGAAATCTCTTGTATCCACTCTTTTCCGTGTGATATCTTTCCCTCACGATGGAAGAATTGTGATTGTTGATCAACTTTCATTCATCGACCTCGACTGGGTTACCTCCCTAAGTGGTTCTTATATGCAGACAGTATCACCCCCGCCGCATGTCAATTATGTGGCGTTGTCTCCCATGACCTCAACTTCCAATGATTTGGATCTAGTAGTTGACATGGTGATCCCTTTGGTAGGGTTATTGGAGCTTGATCTCCTTACCCCTGTCACGACCCTTGACCCGTGTCCCTCCTCGAGTGATTATCTTCCATCCAGTGAAGATCTCTTGGAAGACATGACCGAGTCTTGTCCCTTGACATGGTATCCTTCCAGAGCGTTATCCTCTTGGAAGCCATGATCAAGAAGAAACCACGAGCATAGTTTCTCTTCTCTGTGGCAAGCTCATTAAAAAATGAAACAGAGGCCACTAGCTTTCA
>ML779963.1:2155059-2179656 GCA_009831015.1 Picea engelmannii
TTCTTTTTCACAAACAGGACTGGTGCTCCCCATGGGGACACGCTGGGTCGAATATAACCCTTTTCCATCATTTCTTTCAATTGCAATTTAAGTTCAACTAACTCAGGTGTGCTCATCCGGTAGGGTGTCTTAGACACCGGCACTGCTCCTGGTGCGAGCTCTATTGAGAAGTCAATGTCTCTTCTTGGAGGCAGACCTGATACTTCTTCTGGAAACACATATCTGTATTCTCTCAGGATAGGGTGATCATTAATGCTTGGTTTATCACCTTCGATTATTTTCAACACCTGTATTGCATATAGGGGACATCCTTTTCGGCAATATTTTCTCATTTGCAGTGCTGATATTTGCCTCACCGAGATAGGTTTTTAGATCCCTTGAAGGGTTATCCTTTTTCCTTCTTTTCTCGCACTTTCTAAGGTTTTATGGTAACAGTCCAATCTGGCTTTATGGGCAGCCAACTAGTCCATACCAATCAACATATTGTATGATCCTAGGGGTAATATGTTAAGGGTTGCTTGGGTGGGGAATTCACCCAACATTAATTGGCAGACTGGTATGACCTCTGCTACCCTTCTTTTGGTGCCAGTGGCTAACTGTACCAACCATGGCTTGGTTTGTTTTTGTGGCTGTAGTTTACACTTATCAACAACTCTAAGGGCTATATAACTCAAATTTGAACCAGGGTCAATCAAAACAGACACCAGATGGTTGAAAATCATACCTTCTATTTCCACCACTGAAGCTTGGTTATTATCCAAGGCTGCATAAATCTGCGACACACTCCCTGCTACATCATTGAATGTGGTAGCTTCCTGAATGTTATAAACTTTCCGATTGTTCTGTTGTTGGTGTGGACAATCTCTCAGGAGATGCTCTTCTCTGCAACCCCAACATTTAAAAGGTTCTCTCTTTGGGTTATCATTATTTACTAGTATAGGTCCAGAAGTTTTATTTCCATCTGATGAGGGAAAGTTCTACTGGAGTACACTCCGGTATGGAAAGTTCATTCTGGGGTTCTTCTTGTAGTTCTTAAATCCTGAGGATTTGATCCCCTTTTTCTGAAATCTCGAACCACTCTTCTGTTTCCAGTCTCTACAAGACTCTGCCCGATGTCCATATTGTTCATGACAATATGTTGCCTTTCAAATAGTGTCTTCTACGGTCTTTGGCTCATCAAATTCAATTCTGTTTCGGTATTCCTTGGGTATCCCACTGATGAAGCGTTGCACCTTCGCCTTCTCTGCTTTGATGTAGGGTACATATCTCAATAAGTCGAGGAATTTGTTGACATATTCCTCTATAGTGAGTTGCCCCAGTTTGAGTTCATAAAAATCTTCAGCCTTCTCATCAAAATATTTTTACGACAAATACTTCTTCCGGAAGTATTTCTCAAACTGTTTCTAGGACGGGTCCTCCTCGCGGACCCCTTTCACATTCTTAAGATCTTCCCACCAGATGGAAGCTTTTCTGTTCAGATTGAAAGTGGCCACTCGGGCCTTCAAATTCTCTAAAAAGTCATGGACTTTGAAATATTTCTTCAGTCCAAGTAGCCAGGCCTCGACTTCCTCTCCCTTCTTTATCTCACCGTCGAAGGAGGGAGGTTTGGCCTTTCTGAATTCCTCAAATTTATGACCCTTGGAAGTATTTTGCTTCTTCTGTTTTCTTCGAGAATAGGAACTAGTCTTGCTACTAGAAGAACCTTCTGAATCGCCAACTTCCTTCTTAGAGGAATCATTTGGCACTGGTCCTTTACCTCTTGGGTGAAATTTCCTTGAGGTGCTCCTCTCAGTATGGCCACTGATATGACCATGTTTATACATCTCGGGTTCATGCTACATTTGTCGCTGTAGGTCGGATAAGCTCTGCAGTAAAACTGCATTAATTTTAGTTTGCTTTTCCTGTTCTTTCATCATCCTTTCATTGTCGGCCTTGCATCTTTGCAATTCAACCATGAGACTCCTCACAGTATCAGCTAGATCTAGAGGGGTTCCTATTTATCTTCTTTCGTCAGACTCTTTGTCTTCATTGTGGGAGCCGTCTCCCATCTCTTGGTGAGTCACCATTCTCTGTGTCTGTAAATTCTCGCGGCTGATCGTCCGCTTGGGTGAAAATAAAAAAGTTGGTTATTAGTCAAGAGTTAGATACATTTTTATAACCTGTGCATAAATTCATAACTCTTTCACATGCATACACAGTCGGGTTCTCGTTTCCAAGTTTTTGATCCTGGATAAGAGAGTTAAGTTAGGGGGTTACTCCTCTTAGGAGTGCTTTGAACGGAGCTTATGTGAAACTCGTTCATGAGCCCAATCAGGCCGAGTGTTGTCACCATGCTTTGATACCACTTTGTCACACACCCACTACCATAATCAAATTTTCGTTGATTTCTGCAGAATCAGAGCCCCCGATATATCTACGGAGGCCTAGCGTAAGCTAGCTCTTTCTCTCTCTCTCTTCTCCCATGTGATCGTGGGTCATGATCACAGGTCAAATAATCATGGTGCTTCTTTGTATTTCACGCCTTAGTTCTACAAAGATGTCAAATCGTTCGACTCTGCAACCGCCGAACCCCGACAGGTTTAGTGACTGGCCAATAGGGATGAATCCCTACAGGGTTAGAAAATGGCCATTAAGAACGGCCCTATTGCACGGTTGAGTGGAGTACAAGTGGTGAGAGGGGAAACATGACAAGGTGGGTGATATGACAGGAGACGAGTCCCACTTCACACGCCACACCATTCCGGACCACCCCCCCCATTAAAGGCAGAATGGCAAGGGGGGTCCGGAATTTTCCTGAATGTCGTTGATCAAGGCGAATAAATCCTGACTGTTCCAGAGTTGCACGTTCGATTCTGGACCCCCCCCCTCACCGCTAAAGGCAGAACATCAAGGGGGATCTGGAATGAAGCCTCAACCGTGGACCTGGGTGGGTGGACTTTGGCCGTCTAGATCTGCTCGTCACTTACCCTAAGGCGCATTCGTGCCCCAGCTTAAAGTTGACTTCTCTTTCTCACCTCTGATGATCGTTATAGACCCTGAGATCCTCCGAAAGAATCTCGTTCATTCATCGGGACTTAATGACATGCTAACATCTCGATATTCATAAGTTTGGATTTCGAGGTTTGAGAGCACAAGGGAACATGCCCTTCGGTATCCCGAGCGCCGAAACGTCGAAGTGCCAAACAAGGCTAAATCGGTGATTAGCCCCTTGGGTTATGCCTTGGTCAATATGACCTCTTCCCACATGACCACACTCTCTCTTCCGTCGGGATTTATCAAGGTTAGAGCCCGACCTCTTGTCAGTGGAACTCCCGAATCCCCGATCCCCGATTTCCCGAAATGGGTAATCTCTCGACACGTAGCCTCCCGAAATTGATCGGCCTACGACTGCTTCGGGGTTTCCACCATGGAACATCCCAATATCTCGTAACCAGAACTCCCGAGTTCCCGACTCCCGATTTCCCGAAATGGGAAATCTCACGACACATGGCCTCCTTTAATCGAACGATCCAGATCTATTTAAGGGCTTTCACCCTTATTCACTGGGGGTTTAACCCTCGGGTATCTCCTAACAGATCCAACGACCATTGGGTTTTCCAGCCGAGATCAGACAACTCAGACAGATTCCTAACTTGTGCATTCTCCCATGACTTCTTGGACGTGGAAAAATAAATGGTCCAGATGTTCTGATGGACCTTTGGGATCTACGATCCTGGTCTCTTCGCTACCCACGAAGACACAAAAAGACAAAGTGGTAAGGAATTTAACCCCCCCTCCCCTACTTTCTCCTACCAATCTAATGGTCATTGGTGACCACAGATTTCTCGACGGGATCTCGTCCGTCGATCAACACCTATTCAGGGTTAAGGCGCTTAACCCTCTAGTTTCTTTTTTCGATCTGATAGTCATGAGTGACCACCGATATCCTGATGGATCTCGTCCATTGATTCGATACTTATCAGGGATTTCTTAAGGCCTTATGCCTTCACGTCCTTTTTCCCAGGTTCTTGATGGGCCTTTTCGAGAAGGGTATCTCTATGGGGAGGTTTACCCAGGGTACTATCTGAGGAAGATAAGGGTATCTCTCATCCGAGAACTAGGCATGAAGTCTGAATTAGATCAGTATACATATAAATAACGATTTATGAGAACATAAGCCATACACAGTCTTTCCATATAAACATACAACTATTAGTACTGATCAAGACACCATACATACATTCTTATAATGAAATCATTCACAATTTCACAACTTATGATCACAAATGTTAGCATACATATATTTCAAGATGCCAAAGGAAAAACACTTATCAGAAAGTAACACCAGAGGTTATGAAACTGCTAAGAGGGGTGCTCGTTTCCACCCAACCGTAGGCTCAGCGACTCCCAGCGGATTTACCACTAGCCACCCCTGAGCTGAGACCATGACACTGTGAGACTGTGTCTTTGTTTTCTAGTGACCAGGAGAGAAGGTTACTCTCCTTCCTCTCTGCTATCACCCACTCTGCATAACGCCAGAGTTCTCTTTCTCCCCTTGCGTCTGTCCCCAATCGCTTCTCCCCCACGCCTTATCCTCTTGCGAGGTTGCGTGTGGCGGGATTTCCCTCACGCTGGTCAGGCCTGATGGCTCTACGGATGGGAGGTTCACCTCCCCATCCTTCATCAATTCCTGAGGAGCCATGTACCTACCAGCCCGCGAGACATTTAATTCGGGGCCAGTGAGCCATTTCTGGTTCTCTGGGCCAGTGGAGTCCAAATATGGTATTGATTTTTGGTGGAAGTTAACGCCACCTTTCCAGGTGCCTTCCACTGCCTTTTTGCAGCCATCGTGGTCTCTTTTTCAACATATCACCTCTCAGCAGTCCTGCAATATAAATTCATAATATTATTCACATTCATTGACCTTTTCCACAAGGTCCATTCACATCACATATTCACATTTCTGAGTTTGCCACAGTTCTTGGCTAGTCTAGTTATTTTTACAAACTGGGGGAAACGGGGTGTTACATTAAGCCCTAAATAGTGGAACATTACCCCTTAATTGGGGAATATTACATTAGTAATGTTACTTTATTTATGTTGGCTTTGGTCCATTAGTTGTAATTGTACCTCCTAGTCTCCTATATATACCAAGGAGACATTTTCATTTGGAATCATATTGTAATTGGAAATTTTTGTGGTGTATAAGGAGGTTGCCCCCTTGAAGAGGATTATTATCTGAATTTCTCTCTTTTTCAAGGCGTTGAGTACTTATTCTGAAGTTTTTCTATGCTATAGTGATATTTGGTTCTTAACAGTGAGGATGCCCTCCATGCTTATCCTTTTTAAACTTTTTTCTCAGGATGTTTACCAAGAATGCATCCCTGAAAGATCCCATTGTAAAATTTTATTTGAGGCAAACCAATTACCATGTCTTCTTTGTTGAGTTGATGCAAGTACCTGTAATTAAGATGCCCAAATATATCATGCCATAAACTGCTCTCTTCAGTAGTATGAGTAAACAATGTAGCACATACAGATTTGGGATTGAAATGAGAGAAGGAATAAAATCGAGAGTGATGATCTGTAACACCGTGAGCTACCTGTGACCCTGTTTTTAAGTCCGAAATCTCCACTGAATCCGGATAGAATTCAACCTTTATTCCAAAACCTGAATGTTTTATTTGATATATGGAAATAAATTTCATGGAAAAAAAGGGGAAAAGAAGCACATTATCAAAATATCCCCCTTCCAAAGAAACTCTGCGTTTACTACATACCTCAACTGGTGTCTTGTCTCCCATGAGAATAGAAGGTCCTGCACACTCTTAGATGGACGAGAATGATTATTTATTTGCAGCCATATGATTTGAAGCAGATGATTCAAGGATCCAAGTGTATGGGGAGGATGTGATAGCCATCAAAGCGTGAACATCACGAGATTTTCCTCTTCCTTCAGTTGGTTTTTCTTCATCTTTCTTCCTTGCATTTGTCGGGACCATGAGATTGTTTTGCTGTAGCATCTTCACCATCTCATCTATAGTTTCCCTCATACAAGAATCTTCAGGATGATAACCTTTTTTACAATAGATGCATTTAGATATTTCCTTTTTCTTCTTCCCTTTGTGATCTGAATAAGATTCATCTACAGGTTTCAAGAACTTTTCCTTTCTAGCCTCAAGGTTTTTTCCCTTCCCCTTTTTACGATCTTTGAATTTCAGTTTGCTTGCTTCATTTGTTGCAAGAGAATGATCTCTAGAAACATTTATGGATTCCATGGAAACTAATTTTTCCTTCTCTTGAGTTAGTGCTTCAATAAAATCATCTAAAGAGGGCATGTTCCACTTCAGAGTTGTTAATTTTGAAGCATGAAACTAGGAAACAAAAACTAAACAATCGAGACCTAGTTTTGAGAGAATGGAAATGATGAGATGCTCATACTTTTTCTCTACTTTGAAATCTTTAAGATGAAATAAAATAGATTTAAAATTTGTAAAATACTCTTGCAAAGAATAAAATTTTGATGGATTCAAACCTATGAGCTCGTTCTCCAAACTATAGGCTCAAAGTTCGTCCTGTTTACCGAACAACTCTTCCAACTTGGTCTAGACCTCGTTGGGGGATGATGCAGTGTTGACATGGAACATAAAGTCTCTAGATACAGAGAGAAATATAATCCCAAAGGATTCATCCATTTGATTTAAATATTGCTCCTTCTACACAACATTCGTTGGCTCAACTTTCGTACCAATTGTTATCCGGTAGAGACCTTTGCTTCATAGATCAAGGGTGATCTCGACTTTCCATTCAAAGTAGTTGAATGGAGTTAGGAAAACATGCTTGGGATGAAGGTGTTGATAAATTATTTTTTCTTCCTCATTTGATGGTATTTCACCTGCAAATAAAACTACTATACCTCTCCCTCAGATTCCCTGAGGCTCTGATACCATGTAAAATTCTCAGACCTGAGAGATCTAGAATTCGATGAGAAAAATAATACTAATCCAATGAATTTGCAAGTAAACAAAGAAGAGAGAAATAGAGAAGAAATTACTCCACAAGAATGAATGTATTCACAATATATTAAAAATTACAATGAGATCAATTCAATATATAGAGAGGAATTGATCTTGTCACTAATAATGGCAATTGCCAATAAAATAACAAAAGTAGTGCAAACATAGCTAAACCACATGACTACACCTATAAAATAGATAAACCACACCTAACATGAGTATGATAGGCTAAAACGTGCACTTATCCGTACCTTATTAGCTAAATAAAGCTTATCCATAACTTATTAGCTAAATAAAGCAAGTTTACTAAAGAAAGGGGATAAATCCCTAAAATCAAGGGACAATTTCCTTGATTTAAGGAGGAAGTGTGATCTCCTTCCTTTATGGTTTTAAACTTTTCATGGAGGTTGGAAAGGAGTCACTAACTAGATTTCTAATTAAAGAACTCAATATTAACTCCATGTCATAGGGGACATATCCCTAAATTTAAGGAAAACTCCCTAAAAACAAGGAAAGTGTATCCTACCCTCTCTATAAGAGGAAAAATACATTGGGATGCATTAACAAAGGTATAAGTGCCTAAGAGAAGTAATACACCAAGGGAATTTAGGATTATGCTCTAACACTATATCCCCTTGGATAATCATATACAATGGTTCTCTATCATCACCTCCTCTATAATGTTCAAGGAAAAAATTATATGCTCTTTTTCGCTTTTCCTCCAACCTTTCAAATGAATAAGCGTTTGCATGCTCATTATAAATAATGTCATTCACCTATTTATTCTACAAAAACAAATAACGTTACAAAAATTGAACCTCTATTTTTGTGGATATATATAACACTGTATAACACACCCGACCTCCTAGGCATCATTAGGAAGGTGGGGTGTCAAAATTTCATAACTCTTTTGTTAAAATTACCTTCTTAATGGTACCTCTAAATTTTATTCTGATATTGAAACTAGAACCTTCTCGCTAAGAGATTTCCAAAGACTTCAATTATAATTAAATATGATTCCTAGTTTGAAAGTTACAACCTTTTAAATTTTAGGGATTTTTCATGCCTAAAAATTTCCACCGTATGCCCATCTGGAATCCATGTCACCTTAATTGTATAACGTGGTTGGAGTGTGTGTTGATGTGTTGATACATGTAGTATCATTGTGACAATTCCTGACCCAACTACAACATGACTAGTGGAACCTTAGCGCGGAACCCTCAGAATCTGAGAATCTGGATCCCTTTATAAATCCTCTTGCACCATGCTTCTAGATATCTGGATATCTAGATATCCTTTCCCCCTATAAACTTAAACTAAGACTCTTCACATCAGGAGATCTGGGCATCCAGGCCACCCAAGGGTTGTGACCAAATAGAATTACTAGATACCAGATGATATAGATATCTGAGGCTGTGACTCTCTCATGAGCTTACTATGGAACCACGACATAGAATCCTTGAAGCATCTGATCTTCCAAAGGGATATGACCAACAAATTTCTTCTAGATGTCAAATGTTTTGGGTAGAAAAACATGACTCCAATATTGATGGGACATGCCACCTCCAAACCAAACCAAACATTTGGTTGACGTGGCATTGATATGTGGTAGATGACTAGATATATCTCGCATGAATAAGATGATGTGGCATGACATACAGTTTGATGTGGCATGCCACTTAGAATGGTCAAGTACACTAACAGGGATATATTTCATGGAATATAATGTCACAACATCATCCTTTCCAACCACAAAGCTCTTTTTTGGAACCCTACCATATCCGAAAATACAGGATCTTGACACAAACTAAATAACTTGGAGATATCTGTGGCCAAGATATATTGAACCTTAGATCCGACGATTGAAAGTAGAAGATATAGGCTAAGGCCATGATACCACTAGGGAAGCTCAAATATCTTTTTTAGGAATATTTAGGAAAGTGAAGGCCACTCTTATCCATTGTCCATTAGACAACAAAAATCCCCTATGACCCACCCATCCCAGAGCCTCCATGAATATCTCAGATGTATTTATAGTTGGCTTCAAGTGCATAGGGAGTCCCTTAATTGTCTCTACAATACTTCAACATATTTCCCTCTTAGTTCCACTTCCTTTTCCTAACAGAGATTACATTCATAGATATTTATCTTAGGTCGATTTCTTGGGTTTCTCTGCTTGATTTACAGTCCAAAACTTGAAGCTCAGAATTGGTTCTCTTTGGTTCATTTCCCTATGGATTCTCCGTCATCTGCTCCCAACCATTCCCTCATGTGTTTCCTCTTGCATTTGTCAGAGACACTTGTGGGACAACTCTCAAAATGAGGTCTGTACTCTATTGTATCCAATGCTAATAGTCTTCATCTATCCTAGACATTCTCCATACCTCCATTAAGGTAGGTAGTTGGTTTCTCACTACTAGGAAGTTGGTTTCTCAACTACTAGGCCTTTCTTCATTAAGTAGTTTTGGGTAAAATGGAAAAAGGGGATAAGGAAAAATTTCTATTTGGTGAAGGTTTTATTCTTGGTAGGTTAGAAAATCCCCCAACCCCTTACCAAATTTTCACGTGTGGTATCATGGCCAGTACGCAAGGCTTGAACCTTCAGTCAACTTATTAACAAATTTTCATTAAATAGAAATGAAATTACTATGTCTTTCAATGATCTTCAACTCATTCTCCATAAAATATCTTTGCACATTTGGAGCTTATGTGTTTTCAAAATTTCACTCGATTATATGGAGGTATATCAAATTACAATAACCATGCTAAGGATTGTAATGTAACTTTTCCCAATTTTGTATGAATATCTCATTTGGTATATGGAATATATCTTTGCAGAAACACATAATGCCTTTCGTGCTACAAATAATACCAATAAAAATCCATGAACTTGTCATTTCTATGAGGTTCAAGAATTGAGTTAAATTATCGAAACTCAAATAATAAAATTATCATTATTGAGAGTATATGCATTAACCTATACTTCTTTGAACACAACATTTATAAGTCAGAAGATCTAGAAGAAAATGATATGATCTATGTACTCCTATTTAATTTTCATCAATGGCCTCTCACACCAAACACATTTATGCACATGTAACTTATTTGTTTCAATTATAAATAGAAGAGATATACATCAACATATCATTGGAGGTATATGATCCAATTTTGATCATTTTATGCATATTTTTCTATGTAGGTTATTCTATTGTATTGATTCAAAAGTGGAGGCTATATCCGGTCTATAGGTAGTACAAAAACCACAATTTTTTTATTTTATTTTATTTTTATTTCTATTATATCCCTTAATAGTTCAATGGATCTACCTAGACACAACAATAACCAACATTGTTACTGTTGGAAATAGTGTTATCATTGATGTCAAAGATAGGGGGAGCCTACATATTTCCAAGATGAATATTACAAGCCTACATATGTCCAAGATAAAGGTTGCAAGATGGATATTGTTGAAAGTATTACTTTTGTATTTTTGATGATCAATTTTGACACCCTATATTTGAAGGAATTTTTACCCTACATGCCTAGATAAAATGGGAGAACAAGTTATATGGATGGAAAGATTATTTTTAGAATTTTTCAACAATATATAGAATTCCCTCTAACCCCCTAGGAATGAGGAGATATGATTTTTTTTTATATCCAATAACCCATTCAACAAATTGAAGTCATCTCAGCCAGTCTTTACAGGACGACCCTAAAAGTGGAGACATAATTACTTACAATATAAATGTGTGTATTTGTAAAGAAACTAAATAAGAGATCGAGTATGAGGTGCAAAAAAATGATCTGAGGTGCGCTAAATGTGTTGGGGTGTCTTTCTGGAATCTAAAGGTGTGCAAGAGAAGTCTAAGGGACTTTCTTGGTGTCTTTCTTGTTCTCAAGGTGCACTGTGAAGGACTAAAGGTCTGTGATGCTTACATGTGCATTGTTTTGAGGTTGTGATGTTTGCATTAGTGGATGTTTCCGTCAGTGATTACATTTTGGGAATGATGATATGAGGATTGCTAGGGTTTGAATGATTGTCTTTGGAATGAAGCATGAAGGTGAAGTCATAAGTAATCTTGTATGAAGATCTTGGATTGGTGTCTACACAAATATTATTGATTTGGTGCCAAGTTGAGGATATTGGAGTCTCTAGTGGGTTGGTGCCTACATCTAATTGATTTGGTGCTCATTTGAGGATATTGGTGTCTCTAGTAGGTTGGTACCTACATATTTCTAAGTTGGTGCTTAGTTAAGAGATCAATGTATCTAGTAGGTTGGTGCCTACATATTGCTAAGTTGGTGCTCAGTTAAGAATATTGGTGTCTCCTGTAAGTTGGTGCCTAGAATATTTGTAATAGCAGGTTGGTGCCTATAAACATTTATAAATATAAGTTTTTGTTGTTTTCTCCGACAAGGGTTTCCAGGCTAAACTCTGTGAATTGTGATTTGAGTTTATATGTGATTTTTTTTTAATTTTTTTTCTGAGCTAATGAATGATTGATGAATGGGTAAATAAAGAAAAAAGTATTGTATATTGATTCACCCCATCCCCCCTTAGTATAAGCATAATTTCAACATTTATAAATATATTAACAAATTTATGAGTAAAATGATGAACTTAGGGAATTTAGCATAATTTTTCTTAAATTCCCTAAAAACACATGAAAAAAACACAATTTTATCAATAGGATCTAGACACATATTTCAATAAATTTAGAAAAATTATATTACAATAACTTCATCAACATTGAGATTTTTCTAAATCTTTAATATATTCTATTCAATTTGGAAAATCTAATCCAAGGATAACGATTATTTTTATTAATTTCATCAATTAGTATGCTAACGAATAAGCTAATAAGGACATTATAATGGAATAAGGATGATGTATAAATGGGGGAATAGTCCACTCCCCCCTCCCAAAACATGTATATATTTTATGGAAACTAACTCTAAATTTAACACTACCTCGACATGTACAATGGATAAGATGGAGAGTTATACCACTAGCATTCATACCTTAAGGGTATAATGATGAGTGGTATTAGTCCACTTCCCTCTCCCATGAATTGTATAGTTTTTATGGTCATCACCTCTTCAGTAAACACTACCTTGGCGTGGACAATCAATGGGATGGAGAATTATACCACCAATGCTCATACCTTAATGCCTCCCTCGTCACTCTAAAGAAGGATTTATTGAAGGGTATGTTGGATTCTGTTTGGGAAGAATGTGTGTTTAATTGGAACAAGGCATTGGGAATGTTTATAGACCTATTATCATATTGAGGTCCCCCATGCAAGATTGAGTGTTTGGAAAGGCATTTGCCCCAGATAATTTTTGGAGTATGGTATGTGTTATCCAATTTAAGGTTAAATATTATGGATTTTAATAGAGAGCATGGGATTCTCATATGGGAATGGATGGTGTTGTTCCTTAGTTTTCTCTATTGAGTAGAGCAATGTCAAGGAACCCTATGAAGGAAAAGTATCCTAAAGAATACAATAACATGAGGGGGTAACCCTCTAAAATAAGATTTTTATTCTTGTTTTTAATTAATAATTTTTCAATTGGGATTGAAGAACAAGACTAATTTTCAGTACAAAACCCTAAAATTAATCAAACTTAAAATGATTTATGAAATCAAATTTTCATTAATATCTTAACAAAACCATGCACTATTAGAGAGGGCACCATATTCTTCTTTAACCAGCATTAAAGATAAGTGTAAAATAAAACATCAAAACAATAATAAAATGATTCTTGTAAACAAAGTGTGCTCAAGGAAAATTTGCATTAAAAGTGACAGATATTAGAAATGAGAGGAAACTAAGAGAAATACAAGTAAATTCTATATTGTATTTAAATACATCAAGAACCTTTGTATTCTCTAGTAATAAATATTGTAGATACAAGTTTAAGGATTTAACACATCAATATAGATCAAAATAATCTGCAATTACATAATCATCAAGTGAGACCATAAATAAACTACTGATGTATTCAAAATCTAAATTTTTACAGAAACAAGTTTTCTTAGAAGCAATTTTTAGATTTTTTTTTTGAATTGAAAGCTTCAAATTTATAAAAAGAAAATAAAAAAGAGAATGTAATAGAGAGTTGGTCAAATAGGGGATGAATCCTCCATGAAGAAACATAATTTCATCAAAATAACACTAAAATTTTGAATGATCGAAAAGACTGTATGAAGCAAGTTCACACGTCATCCTCTAGAATGACACCCTCTACTTCCTTCTTCCATTATTTATATATTCTTCTTCAACTATTATTGATTAATGATTTATAAAATTAGATATAACCATATAGACCTATCTTTGTTTATGCATTCTTTTTCTTTAGTTTCTTATTCACATCTATTATCACCATAACAATTTTTGACGGGATCCAAGTCTCGGGACTTAGCGAGACGCTAAACCAGTGTAAAGACACGATAAATTGGAGGTCGGGGCCACATCTAGCGGAATGAGGCTATATCTAGCGGAGGCATGAGGTTGATGGGACCCGACGGGCCACAGATCTCAGACATCCCCAATTGACAGTCAAAAACCATATCGAGTGGAGAACTAGCACGTAGTTTAATAAGTTGAGAGCGGGCTGATAAAAATACCATGGTTTTATCTCATGACCATGTGGTGCCCCCAAATGCATATCGGGGTGAAAATTGCTCTTCTCCAAACCACTTTGCCTCGCCCCCGATATCGGAAATCATATATAAAGGAGGTCCCCCAGTCATTATTTTATGATTTTTTCAAATCGTTGGAACGTTAAAAGTGGCGCAACCGCTCTAGTCTAACTAAGCTCGACAGTGCACCAATTTTACGTGTTTTTCGCTCATTCCCGGGTATTTTTCATCATCGCCATGAATCCTTTAATTTTGTGTGTAACAGAGCAAGACATCTCGTCAAGGGAAGAAGCCCTAATTGATAGAGACTCTGATGTGCTTGAAATTGAAATAATAGTCTCACCTGTCTTCGTATCCAGAGCCAATTTGTCAGATAATGTAGGGAGATAAATACCTTTCCTCGAAGCGGTCCAAGCTTCCATAGTCCCTTACGTCATCAAAGTCACATTCCCCTTCCTGGAATTCATAAGCTTGTGTGTAGAACAATACTCATAGGAAGAGAAGGCCGTTTTAAATAAGTTAGGTTTAGAGGTCCTATGTAGAGTAGACAACCCGTCAATTCAACATGCCCTCGGCATACCAGAGTATCCCCTCACAACATCTGAACCCTTCGAGGAATAAAATTTAATTATAGTCTACAGAGAATGTCCCCCCAAGCTCAAAACCCTATTTTTGCAGACAATTGTCAAACCCGAACATTATTCTGAGAGTATGTCATTGCCTATGGATGTAAGCATCATGGTTATCAAGGTCCAGTGATCTTGTTCCATACTCACTCAGAGTTTAGGTTTAGATAATGAAAAATTTGTAGTTGAGATCATGTTAAGTTTTCTGTTAACCTTTTTTTAGTCAGAGTCCAGTCAATCTGTCTGTATCAGTTTTGAAGAGTTCATGGATGATAATGTACACAAGAAGCTAGTGAACTTCCAATCACTAAGGCACTTCAAGTATTTATACACACTTGCTGAAAATGTTCCTAGAGACAAACAAGACAGAGTTCCCTTAAGATGCATTCATCTCGAATGAATGTAAAAGGATCACAATGATCACTTTTATAAATAATATCATGTCCAAAGTTTACAGTTTAATCTTCAACACCATCCTACCAAGAGGCTTAGAGGACATGAGAAGTTATTTGCAGCCAAATCCAAAGAACAAAGTGGGATATTGGGTGTTGTTCATGCACTGTATTGTAATTTGGGTATATGGTTGTCAAGAGGCCCCTTACTACCTCCTACATGTTTTCTTGACACCTAAATTTTTTTCCCTAGAATTCATCACGTAAAGAATTATCTCAGAAACAAAACATTTCCTGAAAATGCACAAGGTATCCAACCTGAAATTTCCTTTCATCGTAGGACCCTTTGTTGTGAAGACTATATCCTGTTTATCTCAGATCCAAGCCCAACTCAAGGAGTTTGGATTTGCACAACTACAAGGAAGAAGATATGATCCACAATAGGTCATATCTAAAAGAAGATTGATAACCAAACATGGCCCTTATAAACATGAGCATGTTGAAGGTTTTGAAAATTTGGAAAATTTGGAAACCTATGCTGATATGGAAGCCATCTTGCATCCTGATTAGATACCACAAGTAGAGCCAAACCTGTAATAGACTCAGACACAACAGACCCCTCAGAAGATGGTATTCAAAGTTCCCAAAGCAAGTGTCTACACTAAAAGAAGTAGTTCATAAGCCATGGGTACTAGTGAGCAGAAAAGTGTCCCTAAAAGGATAAATCTCACACAATCTCCGCAGGTGGTGGATCTGGAGGAAGAAAATCCTAAAGGAAAAGTGAGTATGGATATGGTGGAGGGTATCACCAGCAAGGAAGAAACTGGTAAAGGAATCGTGCCCCAAAGTGAAAGTAGTTCAAGAGATTTTAGCAACAAGAAACACATTTTTGATAAAGCACCTGGAGCAGTATAGAAATCCAAAGAAGATTTAGCAAATAAATATGCTATGAAAGGAATCTTGGACATGAGTGAAATAAGAGATTTGATACCCGAGGTAGAAATTATTTCTCAGCATAAGTCCTCTTTGTTTTCAGTCAGGGATGTAGAAAAGAAGACACTCAACATAACTGTGGTAGATGAGGATAAAGTGTCTAAAATTAAGATGCATTATGAAAACATCAGTGCCCCAGACAAGGTGAAATTCCACAGAAACACTAGTGACATGTTGTATTTGGATTACCTGAGTCTGAGATTAAGGGTTTCAAGGTTGACAACTCATGCACTTAAGCTGGAGGGACAGTTGAGACGAGAGAAAGCATCCAACAGAGCTTGGCAGACTCAAGTCAAGAGATTATAATCTTAAGGCCCTCATGGGGTAAAAGATTCCTTAGAAGAGAAAGACAATATGATTCAAAGCATGAAGAAAAGGATAAATATGTCCACCACAGAGCATCCACAAATGACAGAGGCAGTCTCTCTAGAACAAGAGAAAGAGACATTTCAACAAGAAGCATTGAATTACAAGGCCAAAGTGTTGCAGCTGGAGAAGGAAAAGGTGAATTGGTCACAAGGATAGAAAGGAACACCAGACATGGTTGTTGTTGAACCTTATGCTGCAGGAATTGAGCAAAGCACATATGGATTGGTTCAGGCTATGTCCCAAGTAAGCCTAAAAACAAAAGAAATCAAGAGCCTTAGGGGAGACATAGGAAAGTTGCAACAAGAAATGAGTATAAAGGATGAAAAGATGGCCCAGTTCCAAAAGGAGAATCAAGCTTTACAGGAAAGAGTGGACAAGTTGAAGACAATGTTGAAAGGAAAAGGGTTGTTGCAAGGGGCCAAACATGTCATCTGGGACTCTATTGCTACTGAAGTTACTAAGTTCAAGGTATACCTAAATTTCATCGATGACAAAGATAACATGGCTATCACAGCCAGAAGAAGATGCACTATTGTGGGTGAGACACTAGAAAAGAAATCCTTAGAATGGGCCCAAAATGTTATAAATATGCTGAATTCCATTCCCACTTCTTAACTTCAGACCATTGGGGTAAAAGATAGGACCACGTTGATCATTTGGGCAAGGAGGATCATTGCCAAGCATAATCTGCTTAAATCAGTCTAGATTAAGGCCATGTAGATGGAACATAGCATTCAAGAATTTAAATATATTTTTGAAGGGTTGTTCATCAAAGGACTCCCACCATTTTGGGATGGCAAAGGGAAATTGTATGATTAGGAAGAAAACAAGTCTCACCTCCCTCAATGCAGAATGGATCACTCCAAGTTTGAAATCCTGGATGAGAACTTGAAGGGTACAAACCTGGTGGAGTATTTGACCATACATTTTGAGATCCTAAATCAGTTCAAGACAGTGAAGATCAGACTACCAACTATGACTTATGCATCTTGCATTGACCTGGAGATTCTAATCAAATAAATGATGGACTACGAGATCCCTTATGACGTGCAGTGGAAAGAGATAATGTGGCCAGGGAGGACAAAATGCAATGTTCCAGGAACCAACAAATAAGCTCCAAGTGTCACCAGAATAACATGTTCGACATACGACAAGGAAGGACAAATGGTGAAGACAAAAGTCGAGCAGTCAGAGAAGTCGACCGTTAGTTTATGAAACATTTTTTTAATCATTGTAAATCGGTTCACATATTGAGAATGTCAGTTGAAATTATTATAGTCAGTTTAGGAAGCTGAAACGTTTCAGTTTAGCTATAGTAATTGGTTTCTAGTTGAAAGAAACTCAAATTGTATAAATACTAGAAGTTCTGAATGAATTAATGTTGGTAGAAGTGCAAGGGAACCTTTTAGTTGTTTTCTGAACTGAATTGTAATTTCCTGGAGCTGAATTGAATACATATGCAAAAGCTTTTGAGGTCTCTATGAAAAGATTCTAATGGTTGTGATATGAGTTTTTTATCCTTTCATTGTATGCATTTATTGTGTTCTTTTATTCCATTTGCACTATATTCTGTTTAAATTGGATAGTTAAAAGCTCAGAATTCATCTTATGATGCTCTCGACTTAAGCAATTTAAAATGTGTGTATTTCTTCTTAGATAATTTAGAATTCATTTCAGTAATTCTATGATGCAGTTATTTGTTTACTCCTTCCTCTTACACCATGAATAAACACAATTTATAACTAATATTCATCGCCTCATTTAGACTTTATCCTCTGGATAATTCTACCGGCCAGTCATTGTTTTCATTTACTTTTAGAATTTCGAATCCATAGCCCTAAGTGTCCCTCCCCTTCCTTGCCAACAAATTTATAAAAACCCCCAAAACAAAACCACAACTAGCCAATGATTTCCAAATAAATATCAAGTGACATGAGAGAGCCCTCTCTGAGTTGAGCAGGCTAGTGCCCAACTCTAAAGTTGGTTGAAACAATTACCTCTGTTGTTTGTCTATTAGTCGGACAAAATTTACGGAGTGCTAACATTCTGGGGTCGTTGTCGGGGAATGAAAGAGAAACCTTCCCTGGGAGAAGAACAACTTAAAGATTTAGTTTTGATCCATGAGGGTGATAGTGGATCAAATACCTTATTGGCCGAGATTATTTTTTCCCTAGCTACTCCATTACCAAGAGACTAGTTGCACCAAGCAGTGTGATGTAGAAATCCTGGCTCCCAAGAGAATTCACACCAGGAGAAACCCAGGCCCATAAGCTGCAATCCCTGTGTCTGATCTTGAAAAGATTGTACACAAAAGAAAAGAAAAGTAAGTAAACCCAGTGCTGCATTTAGACCAATATCTGTCCTTACCCATGGATGGAGTGACGAGCATTGGAGATCTTGAGTTTGATGTAAAATTTGAACAAACTCTATTTAGAACTAAATATGAATCATGTTTGAGCGAGGTTATCTTTGACAAACAAAGGTTCAGAGATTTGATTTTAGCTACATCCGCAAGGCCTGTAGTGATTCATACTCAGAACCAACAACCATTCCAGTCCCTCACAACAACCATGGCAACTCGATTTTCTCCTCTCGTGCTTCCTGCTCAGTTACATGATCTACCTCGAGTGTATAATCTAAGGATCAAACTGTATGATGCTAAAGGCAGTGTGTCAGCCCATAAACATCTAGACTGGTTCAATTCTTTTATAGACTTGGAAGAAGTAGACTTTGAGGATCCTAAAATGAGGCGTTTTTCACAAATTCTTGCAGGAGAAGTGAGGAAATGGTTCAGAGCCCTTCCAACAACTAGTATCATAGATTTTGAGGCCTTTGAAACCAATTTCATTGCAAAATGGGGCAACAAGAAAAATCCCCTTTAGTTGTTAACTCAGTATAACAACACGAGGAGATCACCTGACGAAACAATACAAGAGTTTTCAGCCATATTTATAAATATTTATAATTGGATTCTTGCTGAGGTAAAACCCGTCCCTAAAGTTTCTCAACTCAGATATGTTGATTCCTTTGAAATTGATTTTGATTTGTTATTGAGAGAACAAAGATATGCTTCATTATATGATATGTTCACTGATTCCTTAGAGGCCGAAGTGAATCTAATGGCCTTAGGAAAGATCAAAGCTGAGTCTCATAGGGACATGAACAAATCTCAAGATAAGGCGCAACCTTCAACCTCACAAACATCAGAAGAAAGGTTTTAAATGATGATGAGAACCATGGAGAGAATGATGGAGAGAATGGCCTTAGATAACAGGCCTAACCCTAGAGAATAGGCTGATGGCCCACCCAGAAATCCAAGGATACCAACAATCCCATAAATTAGACAAAGAGAACAAAGAAATCCGGCGAATCAGGGAAATCAGGGAAATCGGGGAAATCAAGGAAATCATGGAAATCAAGGAAATCAGGGGAATCAGGGAGACCATAAAATAAGGCCTCCTTTTCAAAATAATTATGTAAATGATAATTGTGATGGATATTTTGAACACAACATGAACTTTTGTGATGATAAAGAAACATATGTATTTTTGACTAAATAAGAACATGACCAGTTTATGGATGCAAATGAGATCTTCATGCAATATGAAGAGGAGAGGTTATCAGTAGAAAGGGAAGATTAACAAGAAATATTGGAGGATTCCATCATGCAATTCTAGAGACAATACAATCTTCGAAATCAAAGAGTCCCTGAAAACTCCCCAAAGGGAAACCTTCCAAAAGGAAATCCTCCAAAAGGAAACCCCACCAAAGAATCTTAGAGTAACATACCCTCTCCAAGTCAGCCCAAAATGGATTCTACTGCAAAGGGTATTGTGGAAAAAGGAAAGTAGAAAGAAGAGCCCCATAAAAAAATACTAGAGGCAAGGAAAGAAACAGTCACCAAAGAGGTAGAGAAAACCTCATCCTCCTTTAATTTTGAAAGTGAGATGGAAAATATTAAAATTTCTGTACCATTCAATGAATTGATCAAGAACAACGAATATATAAATCAGATCATCAAGATGATTTATATGGAACAAACTTCTGATACCCTAAACATACAAGATGATCACCCTGCCATCTTATTTGGACCACGAGTAGAGGAAAATAGTGATAATGAAGAAGTTCCCCCTTTCTATGTCAGCGTGAAGATCCATGATATGACTATGCACAATGCCATGTTGGTTTCAGGAGCATCTCATAACCTAATTCCCAAGGTGGTCATGGACCAACTGGTCCTTGACATCACAAGGCCTTACAAAGACTTGTTCTGTTTTGATTCCAGGAAGGTGAAGTGCCTAGGTCTTATCAAATATTTGGTGGTATCTTTAGCACAAATCCCAACAAAGAACATGGTTGTGGATGTAGTATTTTTTGATATTCCTCCCAAGTTTGGCATGTTGTTATCCAGGTCATGGCATGAAAAATTAAAAGGAACTCTCCAGATGGAAATGTCATACGCCACCATCCTCATCTTTGGTCAAGACAAGAGGTTGTACGGAGAGGTTTTGCTCAAATACATGGTCGTCAACAAGTCACAGCCGAGTAATCATCCCATCGACTTTGTGGAAACTAAGTTGGGGTCTTCCATTTTCTTCAATGACCCGTGTTTTGAAGAGAAAGAACCAGAAATTGATATGGCTAACAAAGATAAATTTGATCAACCGCCTGAGAAGTTTTGAGAGCAGCAGGATAATGAAGAAGATTAGATATGGAATATGAGTTTCGATGAAGCTGCCTGCAGAGAGGGAGTAGGGGTTGGTGTATGGATCAATCACCCCAAAGGAGATTCAAAATTGTGTTATTACAAGCTTGTTTTTTAGTGCACAAATAACATGGCCGAATATGAAGCACTAATATTGTGGTTGAATGTTTTAAAAGAATTGGGTGCCAAAAGAATAGTTGTACCTGGAGACTTTGAGCTAGTTATCAATCAAATCAAAGTTATATACCAAGAAATACATCCCATACTGAGGGCATATCAGAACCTAGTGCTAGATCTCCTTGATAAATTTCCAGAGTATAATCTTTCAGCAATTCCAAGAGGAAAAAATCATATTGTTGATGCCTTGGCTACTTTTGCAACGGTATTCAAAGTTCCAATCTTCCCTGACAGAAAATATGAGGTGAGGTCAAATACAGGCTAGTAGTACCAGATAATATTAAATACTAGTAGGTTTTTGAAGATGACAAACAGATAGAAAGCTTCCTCAAGATGGAGAATGAATTTTAGAATCTGAACATCGATGAAGAATATTGTGATGAAGAGGTAGATGTAGCGGCCTTCATAAAGGATGGGTACTTTGACAATCAGATTGCAGGAAGAGACATAGTTCAGCTAAAAAGTAACATTATTCCCAAGGGTCTTGTCCCATTGGAGAAACTCTTTGATAATAATGATGTGGCCAGAAGTCCAAATATCATAGTAAAGGAAGGGGATGTGGAAGATTTCAATATTGGGACTCAGGAGGATCCCAAGATAATCAATATGTTTAGAACACTCATCCCTAAAGTCAAGGAGAAATATATCAAATTAATGAAATAGTTCCCTGATGTTTTTTCTTGGAGCTATGCTGATCTGAAAGTTTATGTCACTAGTATAATCCAACATGTGATCCCAATCAAAGAAGATCACAAACCGTTCAAACATAAATTAAGAAGGATAAACCCTTTGTTTCTTCCCTTGATTGAGAAAGAGGTAAAGAGGCTATTTGAAACCAAGATCATAGTATCCTTGAGGTTTTGTAAATGGGTAGAAAATTTGGTGCCAGTGAGAAAAAAGAGTGGAGAAATTAGGTTGTGTGTGGATTTCAGAAATCTAAACAGAGTATCTCTAAAGGACAACTAACCACTGCCTAAGATGGACCACATTTTACAGAAAGTGGTGGGTTCTCAGAAAATGTCGATGTTGGATGGATTCTGTGGATACAATCAGATTATGGTACACCCTGATGATCAGGAAAGGACAACATTCACAACTCCATGGGGAACATTCATGTATGAAAAGATTCCCTTTAGGCTCATGAATGTAGGGGAAACATTTCAAAGAGCTATGGACATAGATTTTACTGATTAAAAAGACAAATTCATTGTTATCTACCTAGATGATATCACTGTGTATTCTGTTTCGGATGAAGAATACCTCAAGCATCTAAGAAGGGAATTTCAGAAGTGTTGAAAGTTCATAATCTCATTAAACCCTAAGATGTAAAATTTTTCTATGGAAGAAGAAACGTTGTTGGGTCACATTATTTCAAAAGAGGGAATAAAGGGAGATCCCAACAGAGTTGAGGGAATCTTAAAAAATGGCATACCCATAAGCAAAAAGGAGGTACAATCTTTCTCGGGAAAAGTAAATTTTCTGAGAAGGTTTATCCCCAACTTGGCTGAAATCATAAAGTATATTACCAACATGCTCAAGAAAGGAAATGAAATAAAGTGGACCCCTGAGGCTAGAAAATCCTTTGAAGACATCAAAGTATCATTGACCAAGGCTCTAGTACTGTCCAACCCTAATTTTGAAAAGGACTTCATATTGTTCTCTTTTTCCTCATAGCACACAATTGCTGATGTTTTACTACAGAAAGATGAGCATAATTTTGAGAAGACCATAACATATTACAACAATAAATTGAGGGATTCCCCTTTGAAATATGATATCATGGAGAAGTAAGCATATGCACTAGTCAAGGCCTTAAAAGAATTCAGAGTTTACATCCTGCATTCCCATACTACTGCTTATATGCCTAGTAGTTCTGTGAAGACATCTTGACCCAACCTGATCTTGAAGGAAAGAGGGGTAAATGGATAACAATGTTGTTAGAATATGACCTTGAGATCAAACCCACCAAGTTGATCAAAGTATAAGGGCTTGCGAAGCTGATGGCACAAACCAATTGTGAACTCTTAGGAACAAATTTCATGGCTATCTTGTCAACGGGTGTAGAGGAAGAGAGAACTCCTCAGATATCCCAGAAGTTTCTTGACTCCCCATGGTAGGCAGACATCATTTATGTATTGAGGAATTTGCAGGCTCCTCTTGAATTCAGTAAAACAAAGGCTAGATTCAAACCGGAAGATGACTTAAAACCGGGAGACTGGGTATTAAGATGGGATGCCAGAAATGAAGATAAGGGAAAGCATGGGAAGTTTGATCATATATGGCTAGGACCGTTCGAGATTGCAACATACCATGGAAACAACGCCTACCTGCTACAAGAGAGTAATGGAGACATCATTGGAGGAGGGCCTCTGAATGGAAGGTTCCTCAAACATTATATCGTTTAAACAATCATCACCCCTTCCATTCATTGTACAAAATCATTTTCATGTTTTCTTTTTTCATAAAGAAGTTGAAATAAAAGCAACATAGTTGAAGTCCGAGGTGAAGTCCCTGAGTTATGTTGGGTTGATTTTGAGTTTTTGAATAAAGGTTGGTAAATTAAGACTGTAGGAATAAATCAGAGCACAATGGGTAGGCACTCGGTCTATCGTTCTTTGCTACCTCACAGGGAGGATAACATTCCCATTTGGAGCCCATGATATCACCATAACAAATTTTTATGGGATCCAAGTCTCGGGACTTAGCGAGGGGATAAACCAGTGTAGAGATGAGATAAATTGGAGGTCAGGGCCACATCTAGTGGAATGAGGATAAATCTAGCATAGGCACGAGGTTGATGGGACCCGTCGGGCCATAGATCTCAGATATCCCCAATCGATGGTCAGAAACCATATCCGACGGAGAACTATTGCAGAGTTTAATTAGTTGAGAGCGGGCCGATAAAACTACTGTGGTTTTAGCTCATGACCATGTGGCACCACTAGATGCATATCCAGGTGAAACACGGTCTACTCCAAACCTCTTTGCCTCGCCCTCGATATCGGAAAGCATATACAAAGGAGGGCCCCTGGTCATTATTTTATGATTTTTTCAAATCATTGGAACGTTAAAAGTGGCATGACTGCTCCAGTCGAACAAAGATGGACAATGCACCAAATTTACATGTTTTCCGCTCATTTGCAATTATTTTTCATCATCACCATGAATCCTGTCATTTTGTGCGTAACAGAGCAAGCCCCCCCGCTAAGCGAAGAATCCCTAATTGACAGAGACTCTAATGTGTTTGACACCGAAATAACAGTCTTACCTATCTCTGTAGCTAGAGCCAATTTTTTAGATAATGTAGGCAGACAAATACCTTTCCTCAAAGAGGTCCAAGCTTCCATAGTCCCTTACGCCATCGAAGTCACATTCCCCTTCCCAGAATTCATATTATGGTGTGCAAAACAATACATCCAGGAAGATAAGGTCGTTTTAAATAGGTTAGGGTCAGAGGTCCTGTGTAGAGTAGACAACCCATCACTTCGACATGCACTCGGCATACCAGAGTCTCCCTTTGCAGTTTGAACCCTTCGAGGTGTTGGTTGTGGAGCCTGATTATCTTCATGATTCATAGGTCCTTGCTTTCAGCCGTGTTTATACCCCATGAAGTATTTACACCCTAGAAGTATGTACACTCTTCCACGCGGGGGAGTGTAGAGGGGGGGTACCCCCTCTGCGGGGTCTGGCG
>ML779963.1:2184189-2199026 GCA_009831015.1 Picea engelmannii
GTAGGTTGTATCCCTTCATTTGTTGGATAATAATAAAGGAAGGACCTAGCAATTTCTCTGGTGGACGTAGCCCACACTGGGTGAACCATGTAAATCTGTGTCTCTCTTGTATTGTGTGTCTTCTGTGTTTTGTTTCTGCATTTATTTTATTTTATTGCTCTGCGGTCTTGTTTTTCTAACACGAGGAAGCAAAGTTAATTACAATCTATAAAGAATGTCCCCTTGAGGTCAAAACCCTATTTTTGCAGACAATTTTTAAACCCGAACATTATTCTGAGAGTCTGTCATTGCCTATGGATGTAAGCATCATGGTTATTGAGGTCCAGTGGGCCTATTCCATACTCATTCAGATTTTAGGCTTAGATAATGAAAAAGTTGTAGTTGAGGTCATGTTAGGTGATGCAGTTCCCCTACCTCAACAGGATTCTGCGACCTCCCGGTCTCTTGATTGATCTTCTTCTGAGCCGAAATGTCTCTTTGGGCTCTTGCTGGAACCCTTTGAATGAATCCATAGGTTCCTTTGTCCTTTGGCCCAGGCCTTGAGAAAACCTTCACGCTCACCCCCTTTTCAGTTCTCTTCTCTGATCTGAACCAACACACACCTCGACATTGATTCCTTTCCAACTAGCCCCTTCTTATCTGGTGACCTCGGGATATGACCTAAGGCTTAAACAACACTCCTTTTGCATTTTGGGACTCCTGCATGTGAGCTCTCCCAGGCTCCTTGTCCTTCGAATTGCCGAACCCCGAAGTAGGGCCTAACTCCACAGTTGGCTCCTCCCTTAACACTCGACCATGCGACCACTACCCGTGACCACGGTCCACTTTTTTGAATTTCGTAATTCACAATTTCATGATTTCGACTGCAAATGATTCTAGTTCCTTCGAACTCCCAGATCCCAAAATGCCGAAAAGGGCTTAATGGGCTTTGGCTCCTCCCTTAGCCTTCGTCCACGCGACCACGCCCTATGACCTGGAGCTAACTCCTCTGAGCGCGTCGTGATTTCAGGGTTCATGAAGTTGCGATGCAACTCCAACCTCTCCTCCTTCTAATCCCCGAAGTCAAAAATTTCCCCTTGACAATCAACGGTCCAGATCTTTCGCTGAATGGAGGGTCCTTGTTCAATCGCGATTTCTCCTTTCGTGATTTCTGGGATGACTGCCAACTGACTCTCCCCTTTTTCCCTGATGATGAAATGTCGAAATCTCCCCCTTGAGAGATCAACGGTCCATATTCCTCTTGAACCGATGACCACGATCCAACTGGATCGATGACCCACAACCTTTCAGGATTTTCCCCGAACCTTGACCACTCACCACGTGTCCTCCTTGATGGACAGTCCTGGTCCTTTCATGATTTTGGCCTAGTGTTCTCCTTGTTTCCCCAGTACCAAAATCTCCAAAAACCCTTGACCCCACTAGATCAACATTCCACACTCGTCCTGATCGACGGTCATGATCTGATCGTGATTCTCCCTTTCACAACTTTGGGAGACTCTTCACTCTCGATCTCCCGGTGTCCAAATCCCCGAAATGTGGATTTCTTGACACACGTCCTCTGAGATGGATGGTCCCGATGCTTTTGGGACTTGATGACTCCTCTCCCTTCTGTTGTTACGAGGCTTAAACCTCGCGCACCTTCTTCCAGATCTGAAGGTTATTGACTCTTAGTGCTAGATCTAAAAGTTTAGATCTGTTCTCCTTGCGCGCTCTCCTCTTGGTACCTAGACATAGATTCAACGGTCCAGATCTTTCTTCCCAGTGCTAATCCATTGACAACTGTGATCTTCCTTCTGAGCTTTCTTGGATTTTTGACTTAGAAGATTTTCTAAGTCTCGAAGGTCTCGACCTTTGACTCTTCCTCTTGCGAGCCCAATTCCTCTAGGTCTTGTCTATGTTATAGAAACACTATCCCTTTTGAGCTTCATCCTCTTAGATATTTACTCCTGCACACACTTTGCGTTCGAGGATCTCGAATAACACAGATTTGAGAAGTTTTCTTGAAAAGGAAACTCCTTACGCCCACCTGGCATTCTCTTGCTCGATGCACACCTTGCAGAGCCTACAGAGTATTGAGCAACCCTGTGAGTGTCTTCTCTTCGACACTTCCCTTTTCTTAGAACTCAAAATAGAGTTCCTTAGTGCACTCTATGCACTCACTCAATGCCCTCTTGGCAGAGCTCTAAAGAACCTTCAGTAGTTCTGTCTTCCCTGAACTCAAGACAAAGTTCCTTCCTGTGCACTCCTTGCACCTCTGCTAATGAAGGTTCAACGCTATCCCTCTTGATCTTTCCTGAGGTTGTCTCACCTCTATCAACGCACACCTTGCAGACTATCTGCACTCCTTGCACTTGGAAACTCCAAGACGGGAAGAAACTGAAACTTATGAAATACTTCACCAGTTACGTATTCAAAACATGAAATGCATAAAAACATGCAAACACATACAAACAATTCATGGCAGGAAAAAATGCTCTTCTATTAATTCAAAAATGCCTATACAAGGTGTTTACAAAGGTTGGACTGTAACAAGTCTCATCTCTCTCTCGAGACCTCTCTACTTTGGTCTCTCCTCCTATATTTCTCTCATTCTCTATCCTATCACTCTATAATTACAAAGAGGGCTCTCTCGATCTTATCCTCAACCTCACCATCTCTGAGCTATTGCCGTCACAGAGCATCTCCTACAACTACATTACATAAATGGATGCCCAGTATTGACTACGTCCTAGGCTGGCTGCAGGCAACCATTAAAGGAAACCTCAACCACTACCTATACAAAGGCGTGGTTTGGCATTAAAATCTTGAGAACATTTATTGAAATTTCGAATTTCAAAATTGAGAGGGTTGCGCCTCTCCCTTTTTCCATTAAATGTGTGTTGGATGTGCTGGTTGGATGGCATGCTGCTGACATGGAGCGATGCTCCTGCATCATTAGGTTTTATGTTAACCTTTTTTCAGTCAGAGTCTATTCAATCGGTCTGTATCAGTTTTGAAGAGTTCATGGTCGATAATGTACACAAGTAGCTAGTGAACTTCCAATCAATAAGGAACTTCAGGTATTACACACACTTGCTGAAAATGTTCCTAGAGACAAACAAGAAAGAGTTCCCTAAAGCTGCATTCATCTCGACTAAATGAAAAAGGATCACAAAGCTCATTTTTATAAATAAGAGCATGTCCAGAGTTTACAATTTAATCTTCAACACCATCCTGCCAAGAGTCTTAGAGGACATGAGAAGTTATTTGCAGCCAAATCCAAGGAACAAAGTGGGATATTGGGTGTTTTTCATGCACTCTATTGTAATTTTGGTATATGGTTTTCAAGAGGCCCCTTACCTCCTACCTATTTTCCTGACACCCAGAATTGTTTCCCTAGAATTCATCAAGCAAAGAATTATCTTAGAAACAAAACATTTCCTAAAAATGCACAAGGTATCCAACCTGAAATTTCCTTTCGCCATAGGACCCTTTGTTATGAATACTAGATCCTGTTTATCTCAGATCTAGGCCCAAATCAAGGAGTTTGGATTTTCATAGCTACAAGGAAGAAGATATGATCCACAATAGGTCATATCTAAAAGAAGATTGATAAGAAAACATGGCCCTTATGAACATGAGCATGTTGAAGGTTTTGAAAAATTGGCAAATTTGGAAACCTATGTTGATATGGAATCCATCTTCCAGCCTGCTCAGAAACCACAAGTAGGGCCAAACCTGTAACAGACTTAGACACAAAACACCCCTCAGAAGCTGGTATTCAAAGTTCCCAAAGCAAGTTTCTACACTAAAATAAGTAGTTCAGAAGCCATGGGTACTAGTGAGAAACAAAGTGTCCCTAAAAGGATAAATCTCACACAATCTCCACAGGTGGTGGATCTGGAGGAAGAAAAGATTAAAGGGACAGTGAGTATGGATATGGTGGAGGGTGGCACCAACAAGGAAGAAACTTGTAAAGGAAGCATGCCCTAAAGTAAAAGAAGTTCAAGAGCTTTTAGCAACAAGAAACACGTTTTCAATAAAGCACATGGATAAGTCTACCAATCCAAAGAATATTTAGCAAATCAATATGTTGTGAAAGGAATCTTGGCCATGTGTGAAATAAGATATTTGATATGTGAGGTAGAAAGGATTTCTCAGCATAAGTCCTCTTTGTTTTCAGTCAGGGATGTAGAAAAGAAGACACTCAACATAGTTGTGGCAGATGAGGATAAAGTGTCTGAAATTAAGATGCATTATGAAAACATCAGTGCCCGAGACAAGGTGAAATTCCACAGAAGCACTAGTGACATGCTGTATTCAGATTACCTGAGTCTAATATTAAGGGTTTCAAGGTTTACAATTCATGCACTTAAGCTGGAGGGACAATTGACACAAGAGAAAACATCCAACAGAGCTTGGCAGACTCAAGTCAAGAGATTAGAATCTGAAGGCCCTCAGGGGGTAAAATCTTCCTTAGAAGAGAAAGACAAGATGATTCAAAGCATGAAGAAAAGTATAAATATGTCTTCCATAGTTCATCCACAAACAACAGAAATGGTCACTCTAAAACAAGAGAAAGAGACATTTTGACAAGAAGCATTGAATTACAAGGCCAAAGTGTTGCAGCTGGAGAAGGAAAAGGTGAATTGGTCACAAGGATAGACAGGAACATCATAAATGGTTGTTGTTTCACCTTCTACTATAGGAATTGAGAAAAGAACTGATGGATTGGTTCAGGCTATGTCCCAAGTAAGCCTAAAAATGGAAGAAATCAAGAGCCTTAGGGGAGACATAGGAAAGCTGCAACAAGAAATGAGAATAAAGGATGAGAAGATGGACCAGTTCCAAAAGGAGAATCAAGATTTACAGGAAAGAGTGGACAAGTTGAATACAAGGTTGAAAGGAAAAGGGTTGTTGCAAGGGGCCAAACATGTCATATGGGACTCTATTGTTTCTGAAGTTTATAAGCTTAGGGTATACCTAAACTTCATCGATGACAAAGATAGCTTGGCTATCACAACCAGAAGAAGATGCACTGTTGTGGGTGAGACACTGGCAAAGAAACCCTCATAATGGGTCCATAATGCTATAAATCTGCTGAATTCCATTCCCACTACTGAAATTCAGACCATTGGGGTAAACGTTAGGACCACATTGGTCATTTGGGCCAGGAGGGTCATTGCCAAGCATAATCTGCTTAAATCAGTCTAGACTCATGCCATGTAGATGGAACATAGCATTCAGGAATTCAAATATATGTTTGAAGAGTTGTTTGTCAAAGGCCTCCCATCATTTTGGGATGGAAAAGGGAAATTGTATGATCAGGAAGAATACAACTCTCACCTCACCCAATGTAGAATGGATCACTCCAAGTTTGAAAGCCTGGAGGAGAAATTGAAGGGTACAAACCTGGTGGAATATTTGACCACAGATTTTGAGATCCTAAATCAGTTCAAGACAGTAAATATCAGACTACCAACCATGAATTATGCCTCTTGCATTGACCTAGATATTCTGATCAAAGAAATGATGGACTATGAGATCCCTTCTGACGTGAAGTGGTAATAGATAGTATGGCTAGGCAGGAAAAAATGGAATGCTCCAAGAACCATCAAATAGCCTCCAGGTGTCACCAAAATAGCGTGTTCAATAGAGGACTAGGCGAGACAAATGGTGAAGACAAAATCTAAGCAATCAAAGAAGCCAACTGTTAGTTTATGAAACATTTTTTTTAATCATTGTAAATCGGTTCACATACTGAGACTGTCAGTTGAAATTATTATAGTTAGTTTAGGAAGCTAAAATGTTTCAGTTCTGCTATAGTAATCAGTTTCTAGTCGAAAGAAACTCAAATTGTATAAATTCTAGAAGTTCAAAATGAATTAATGTTGGAAGAAGTGCAAGGGCACCTTTTAGTTATTTTCTAAACTCAATTGTAATTTCCTAGAGCTGAATTGAATACATATGCAAAATATTTTGAAGTCTCCATGAAAAGATTCTAATGGTGGTGATATGAGTTTTGTATCCTTTCATTGTATGTATTTCCTGTGTTCTTTTATTCCATTTTCACTGTCTTCTGTTTAAATTGGATAGTTAAAAGCTCAGAATTCATCTTATGATGCTCTCGGTTTAAGCAATTTAAACTGTGTGTATTTCTTCTTAGCTAATTCATAATTCATTTCAGTAATGCTCTGATGCAGTTATTTGTTTTCTCCTTCCTCTTACACCCTGCTTAAACAGAATTTATAACTCAGATTCATCACCTCATTTAGCCTTTATCCTCTGGAGAATTCTATCGGCCAATCATTGTTTTCATTCACTTTCAGAATTTCAACTCCATAGCTCTAAGTGTCCCTCCCCTTCCTTTCCAACAACTTTATAAAACCCCCAAAACAAAAGCAAATCTAGCTAATGATTTCCAAAGAAATATCAAGTGACATGAGAGAGCCCTCTCTTAGTTGAGCAGGCTAGTGCCCAACTCTAAATTTGGTTGAAACAGTTACATCTGTCGTTTTTCTATCAATCGGAAAAAATTTACAGAGTGCTAACAAGATATATTGATGGGGAAGATGGAATCAAAGTTGATATGGGTGTTGACAATGATCCAAATTTTATCCCTCAATATGTTCTAGGATTTCATTAGAACAGTGCCGAGGAACCCAGGGGCTAAGACTCAGGGTGATTCTTAAATCCATGCTTACAATAAGAAAATTTGTGCAAAATTGGATACGTTTTCCTCTCTCTCTTTCAAAACTCTCGACCCTCAAACAATCTCATCTTAGATAATAAAAACTATCATCTCCAAGAGGCATTTTTCCATGAGTGTTTCATACATTTTATTTTTAAAGTTGAGTGGAGTGGTGAATTAGAAGAAAATCATGATAAACATATAAGGCACTACATAGAATGAATCTTATAGCTTATGGAAATAGAATAGTGTGTTGATATATTAAGAATTCAATAGTTATAACACATATAATAGATCAATAAAACATGCTTCAAACAGTTACACATGTTCAGATATTCAAATACATGGAGGTACCCTCTACATATCATTCAAACATATGAAAAAATGACAAGAAGTGGTCACTTGTTAAGAGGAAATCATTTCTACACCATGGCTATACACCACATAGCTACACTGAATATGTTGCATAACCTATTTATTGATATTTTATTAATGGGAATTTGATACAAGAAGCTAGATGAGAGGGGCGGATTTACAAGAACACATACACAAAAAGAATAATTGTAGGGAGAAACATAACACATGGGATGAATATCTGTTTACATGTTGCTTTTACTATTTGTCTGTATCTGAGGTTTGTGATCAACAACTTTGGTTGTAAGAGACTTTGAAATTACCTAAAGTGTCGACCCCAAGAATGATCACCTTATATTTCTTTATAGACATATTCATTTTTGAAAAAAGAATTCGTCTAATCCAATATTGCTTCTTGAAACTGGATACAACCTTTTTAGTTTCTTGATACCACCTCTGGTTTTCCAATTGATTTTACCTAGTAAAAACATTTTTATCCACTGGAGTTAACTTGTTGATGTTTTTGTGAGGTGTTTTCTCTTTTTCCAATTGTGCTTCTTTCTATATTATTCTAAATGACTCAAGTAGACACTTGATTGTTCCGATGGAAACACTCAACCTTTGAATAGTTGATGTTCTTGGATAGCTTAAATAATTATTAGCCATTTCCTCTCATACACCACTACTCCTCAATACATAGTTCCATTGAACAAATATTTGAATTTCTATTCCCTCAAGCTTCGATAGATCATCGGTCAATTGATGCAAATACACCTTAGAGTAGAATACCAGATGTCCCCCGGCTCTCCAATTTGGATCAATGATACCAAATAAGGACATGCCTTCCTTCGTGAATTGCAGAACACACTCTTCAGACATCTGTAGCTAGGATGGTTGGTATTTCTCCCATGAATGGAGAGATTGAGCAGGTGGATCATCTTCTATGACACCTGGCATATGAATAACTCACCTTAATAACATAAATTACTCATAGAATGGTTCCTTCTGCTCATTTTTATTTCTCTTATAAGGATTTGACATGTGCTTATTGAGACAATAGATGGGATGAAGTGATTTGTTGCACCCAACATGATATTATGAGATATTTGGATTGTGTGTGTGTGTGTGTGTGTGTGTGTGTGATGGAAATGAACATTGTCCTCCATCAGTTGTAAGTAAAAATATAAGTATTGGTAAGGAAACCCTAGGTGTGAGGCCAAATGTCATGTTTTATATTATCTTATCTATCAATTTATTTGGTGGGTTGTTGTTATATTCCATACTTGTTTGAAATATCCTTTCTCCTTCCACATGTGAACAAACGTCGCCTTTCTTGTGGCTCAATTATTTTGAAAGTTTTGGGGAGAAGTGAAATTTTGAATGAAATCATGATGATTTCATCATGTTCCCACTTACATGTGGAATATTTGTATTAGTCCATGTCAGTGCTTATGTGGCTAAGGGTCATTCTACGTATCGTTGTGTCATATAGGTAGATAGGAGTTCCTAGTGATCCCCTCTTATACAGGTGGGAATATCATATAGGATCTAAAAAGTGACTTGTTGGCATGCCACATTATCCCTGATCCTTCTGAGTGTCCATGGTGGACCATAGAGCCAACTCTAGGTGGCTCTAAGTGTGCACTTTTTAATGGGTGGATAGGTGGTTGGGGAAAATTGGAATACAATTGTTACAACCCAATGATGGTGGTTTATCCTTCCATTCTCTTGTCAAGCAATGCCATTCAATTTGTGATGCATGTCTTCTCAAACCATCATTACACCCATTATGCTTGTTATCTTTTGTGCATATTTAAGATGCAACATTGATCTTCCACCATAGATCTCCCTCCCTTGTCATCGTCCCATGATTGGGCCACACACATTTTCTACCGCTCGATTCCATGCTCATATCCCATGATATAACCTTTTTCTGAGATATCTTAAGTCCTTTAGGAGTGCAACTAGCCATGTTCTAGCCTCTGATAAGTGCCCAAGAACTTTAAAACTCCTCCTTATCCCCCTAGGGCATGATGTTTTTGTTAATTTCTTTAGGGCGTCTCAAAATTTACCATTTCTTTCGGTCTAGGAGCTTTGGAAGCTCACTTTCTGTTGCAATCCTATCCATTTTTGGCCTTATAATATCAATCTGCCTACATATTGGTGACATGATCAAATCTATACTAACAATAAACATGGAAATTAGTGTTGATGTGTGAGATAATGTGGTAGAAAAGCTCAATATTGGAGCTTTTCTTCTTAGTCTTTCTATTCTTTACCAATCATATTCTTTTGGGATTTTATAACTTAGCATCTTACACCCCATGATATCTAAATCTATATACAAGTCATAACGTGCCAAGGGTAAATTCCTCTGAATGTCTTTAAGAGTGTTGAGTAACGCAATATCATTAGATAATTTTTGAAGATAATTATCCCTTGGATAGGACATGTTACATAATTAAATTTCTCATGATTTATTCTCTTTTTGTCAAGGTTATATTCATATATATTAGCAAGAAAAAACCACCCTGATCATTCCATGGAAGTGGTACTTTGAGCTCAAAGGCCTCATTAGTTATGTCTTTGAAGTGCTACCCAAACTATAAATCCACTTGGAATTTACTTAGAGTTGACTTGATCAAGTTGTGTTTGAATTTTCCCATACGGACATCCATTATAAAAGTTGTTATATCCATGATTTATAGAGCCTGTAGATCTGCACTATTTATATGATTTACAAAATTTATGACACCATTGTCAATTTGCACATTGTCATTTGACTTTTCCCAATCTTTCTTCACCTTTAAATTCATATTTCCTTCCAAGGTCTTTGTCTCCCAAAGTACATAAAAATGAGTTCTTAGTTTCTGCATAATTGATTTTATTTTATCCCATATAAAATGTTTTTCTCCTATTAGATATTTTCTTGCAGAAAAATTATGATGATAGTTATGTTTCAATTATTCAAATTCAACAAGTTTCTAACAAGAATTAGACAATTCAATATCCTTCTGAGCTATATAAGCATAAATTTTTTCTACTAAAATCTATTTCTTTTATCTATTCACTCCCGTAAATCAACCATCTTTGAAATTTAACCCTAATATTCACTTTCAATTATTTGATGTCTTTCATGAACTATTGATAATTACTTCCTTAAATGAAATATTTTCCCTTGATGTAAGGTTGGTGGTATCTCTTCAACATCAAGGATGGTTACTTTCTTGGATATATTAACTAATAAGGTAGTTTTTTTTCCCTCATTGAATCTATTAATGTTTTCTTGAAGTTTTTTATTTTTTTCTCTAATGCTCTTAATTTGCTATTTCATTATGTCCTTTTATTTTTTTATCTCCACTATTTCATTGGCCTGACTGTGCACAGTGTTAGGTAGGTTTACCTTTCCTCTAAGGATCTGAATTTGCGTATCCTTTTCCTTGATCATCGAAGCTATTCTGGAATTATTTCCCATGTAAGCTTTGTGAAGCACAACATAGCTATCCAGATGAGTATTGGTTTATGATTACAAACTTATTTTGAATAAATGTTTATATTTTGGAGTTGAAAACTCTTGTGAATAAGATAATTGTTATATCATAGTGGATATAATGGATATTATTTATTAAAGGCTACTTTAGGAACAACTGAGGAGTGAAGACATGAACTGGGTAAATTGTTGGGACAAGAAGAAGAAACACGTTGTGAGTGTTGTACAAGAAGCAAGTTGTCGGGCTTGTAGAAGAAACAAGTTGTCAGACTTGCAAGAGAATTGGGTTGTTAATCCTGAAGAGTGAAAACATGTGTGAGTTTAACTATAAAATCAAGTCATTATTGTTGTTTTACTGATAGTTTTTCCTATTAGAAAACTCCCTTGAGTTCCCAATAGAGAGATTCCTAGTTACCTTGTTACCTATGCATGGCTAAAGATGTTGAATATATTTTTGCATATGAGTGTTGACTAAAAGAATTGGTAAAGGGAGCTTGTATGCTTCTACATAATATTAGTTTACCAGGTAGCATCAATTAATGTAGTGACATGCATGCATGTATTCATTTAAGATTGTTATGATGCATAAATGTTGAAGGGAATTGAGGTAAGAATTCCCTCAATCAAATTTTAATATTGGAATTGGTGTGTAAAGGTAAAGGGCCTTGAATATACAAATTTTATTGATGAGTGAATACATTTATGTAAAATTTAATTATATATCATGTTATATTGGTTATGAGATCATAACCAGATCAAGTCAGGAGACATACTCCTATTGTAGAAACGAATTCCATTAAACACGGGCATGTGTGAGTCCATGTTGAAGTAAAAAATAAAAGTGCTATAACACCATACAAGTGTGTAATGTTCTTCCCATATATAACCATTGTTTGGACTACAACCTCTTTGTGGACACAGGAGAACACTAAGGGAATTATATTCCCATTGTTGTGTATGTGTCGAAGAGGCAAGTATCCAAATGATTAATAAAGTAATTGGGGAAGAGTTGGGATGATGTGTTTATTCGTGGCATATACCTTCCAAATCACATGGTAGAATACATGAAATAGACATATGGTATTCCAATGTCAATACAAGGATGCATTGTGTAGAGGTGGCCATGGGTATTGACACAATAGTTTTATTTATTGGTAAAGTTTGATTGCATTATGAAAATCTTGGTGTTCTGATAATGCATGCATAATTTCATTCCAAATAATTTGATTAATAGTTGAATTCCATTTTAATATGAACAATGGAAGGAAATGATTGAATTGTTGGTAAGATGTAATTTTGAGATCACTTAATGAGTTGTTATAATGTACTAAAAACTTGTTTGGATACACGAAAGTTGAGAAAATTGTAGGTACGGTGGTCCTAGATATGGAAATAGTGTAATATCATAAGGAATATCGATACCCATACCTACAACAAACAAAAATCATGAGCATAAAACTCATGCTTGGGAAACTATGTTTTCCTATATAAAATAGATTTTAAAAATTAATAAGTGAAATAGTTGGGCTGATATCTCATGATGATTTTATGTTTGTGATACATATGAGATAATAGTTACTAAAGCTAGAAATCCTAGGAAGAATTCTATTGTTAGGACACTGGAACCCTATGATTTCCACAGGTTACATATTTCCAATGAGAGTTTGGCAATAAGATGGCTCTCTCCTTGCATACAAAATCCTTGGCAAGATGGAGATCCCGAGGGAATATGCAATAGAGAAGGGGATGCCTAAGCCTGGAGGGTGAGTATAGAAAGGATGAGGAAAATTAATAATTCATATGGCATGGTGGTTGGGATCATGTGGGTGTGTTAGAGAAGAACAATAAGTTAAATTGTTTCCTATGGAATTTTTGTGAAGCATTATATAGACATACACATGAATATTGGTTTATGATTACAAATTTATTTTGAATAAGCGCTTATATTTTGGATTTGAAAGCTCCTGTGAATAAGATAATTCTTATATGATAATGGATATAACATGCATTATTTCTTAATGGTTACTATAGGAACAACTGAAGAATGAAGACATGAAATGGGTAAATTTTTTTGACACAAGAAGAAGCAAGTTATCAGTCTTGTAGAAGAAGCAATTTGTTAGGATTGCATAAGAACCAAGTTGTAGGGACCTAATGATGAACTTATGTGTAAGTTGAACTGTAACCAAAAAATATTTTTATTGTTTTACAAGTAGATTTTCCTAGCATCGATCTCCCTTGAGTTCCCAGTAGAGATATTCTTGTTTACCTATTCCCTAGAGACCCTGATAAACAAATGGTATAGCCCAATGGACCAAGAGAAGTGAAGGGGGTACATTCCTTGGGTTGGGCAGGTTGAGAGGAAAAGAGTTGGTGGAAATTGGAAAAGTTGTAGGAGAATGCCAGTGGGTTATGTATTTATGTTTTGGCCCAAAACACCATGTGAGATTAGGCCAGAGAGATTATATGTTGATTAATGGTGGAGGAGCGAGAATTGTAAAATGAATGTACACCTGATGGTGTTGTGCAGTGAGGAAAGTGAAAAAATAAGGGGGAGGGAAATGTAATGTTCCCATTTTTAATCCTCACATACTATAATGTAATTATGTAATTGTCATTTAGGTTGGTGAGATGAAATGTTTGGGGAAAAGGGCCTGTATTGATTAATATGTGTTATAAATACAATATATATAGAAATATATATAATGAATAATAATTAAATATAATAATTAAACAAATCATAATGAAAAGTCATGTCTTATTTAAAAGGACGTCTCTATTCATGAAAGGGGACCCCCTGTGAGGATATATAAACGAGCCATCATTCTCAATGTACTCATCTAATCTTACTATTCATTCTTATGAATTATATATATATATTTGTCTATATGGATTTGATTACTATGTTACAGATATTTTGGATTATTTGTGCATGACGAACTTTGTTCATCTCATTTGGTATCAGAGTGACATCTGGTCTCGGCCTTTGGCCATCTGAACTTTGGTTAAAATTACGTTGTCTTTTTCAACATATCTATTGATTGTTGGCCGCAACTACAATACTTCATAAGAGTTTCTCTGAAAATATGGTCCTTGACAATAATTAACCCTTGGCCATTTTAAGTCTAAAGTTTCCGTTGCAGAATACAACATTGAAGAAAAATAAACTGTTACCCAAAAATAAAATAAAAAAAAGGTGAAAAAATTAAAAAAAAAGAAGTAAAGATATTCCTTCCACCTTGCATTGACAAGAATATTGAAAAGAAAGTAAGTGTAAAATAATGTTTTAAACTACCACAAATTTTTGGGTAAACTCAAACTCTCTTACTTCAACACAAGAATTAATTATCTCTATCGTGGAAATTCACATACATGAATTTTTTGAACAAGAAGTTTGGTTGCCATATAAAAAAAAGAGAAAAGGGAGAAACACACACACACACACACACACACACACACACACACACACATATATATGATAACAAAAATAAAGAATATATATATATATATATATATATATATATATATATATATATATATATATATATATATATAAGGAAAAAGAAAAGAATATCTTGTTTCCTATTATAAAGAAAACTAAAATAATAAAAACAAAATATTATTACCAACTAGCTCATACATCATACAACATTTTTCATACGAATTTAACTACACTATTAATTATACCAATCCATACAATTTCCCATACATCATACAACATTTTTCATACGAATTTAAGTGCAGTGTTCATTATACCAATCCATACAATATCCATAGAAGTAAAAGGGTAAATTTCCACTATTTAACAAAAATTCGTGACCTTTGATAAAACAAAAGAGAAAGGATTTTTTTTTTAATTAACTTCTACGTTATGTTAATTTTAAGAAGTGAAGAATATATGGTGGAAAATATAAAATGAGGATATATAAAAAAAAATTAAAATTTCTAATTAAAAAAAAGGAGGTTGTTTTAAAAGTTCACAAATTCGGTGAGTTAAGGAAGGAGTATAAATAAAAGAGTTCTTTTGGAAAGTGTGAAGGTAATATTAAATTATTTTTCATTAATTACCACGGAAAAAATAAGAAGAGATTAAGTGAATATAAAAGTACTTTTGGTAAAGTATAAGAAAATATTAAATTTTTTTAATCTCTATATATAAAAAGAAGAATTATAAAGGATTATTTTCTTAAAAGAGTATAAAGGAATATTAGAGGAATATATCTATTAAGTCAAGAAGCTTAAGGGTTATTATTATTAAAGGGATATTATAATAATTATAAGGTCAATTCAAATTAAGAAATGGATTTTAAGGAAGGAATATTT
>ML779963.1:2222603-2238253 GCA_009831015.1 Picea engelmannii
AAATGTTCAAGTACAAGATGATTCAAAATGAAAATGTCTCCTTGGTATATATAGGAGACTAGGAGGTATAATTACAACTAATGGCCTAAAGCCGACATAAATAAAATAAAATTACTAATATAATATGCCCCAATTAAGGGGTACTGAGCCAATATTAGGGCTTAACACAATATAACAAGAGTTTAACACACGCGTTAACCTCCTGATGCCTTCCAAAGTATGGTATCTTCTTCACATTCAGGATAGTGGACGTCGCGATGTTCATAGTCCATGGATGGGGGATGATTTTTGACTTCTTCCCCCTGGTCCTCATTAATCAATTGTGTGGGGTGAGCATTCCATGGTTCTTGCGATATCCCAAGTTGAAGTCACTGATCTTCAATGTCATGATTTGTCCTAACTATAGTCAAACTATGCGCATCCCCTTTAGGAGGTACGTAGTGATCAAGGTGTAGTCGAACTCCCTCGGGACAGTTTCATGGATCACCGCACTAGCCAATGATGAGATATAATCAGGTAGGATAGATGGGATGAACTTCTCATTCACCAAGTCATCACGATGCTTGGGTCATTTCTCTGTCGCAGCTCGGGATGGTGCAGATCCATGAGCGGTCGGCAGGGATGCTTGCACTCCTCTCATTGATGAGGCTTGGACTCCTATAGACATGACCTTCTCATTCATGAGGTCTATGAGGATATCTTTGATAGATTTCTCTACTTCACTGAAGTCACCCGACATGCACTTTCGAGATCAGGTGTCTCAAGTTGGTGATCAAATACTCAATGTAACAAAATGGGTGGCGAGGTCTCAAATAGGTATACCATGAAAGCCACTAGTTCTCTATGGGCTCGAATAATCACAATTGGGAAAAGTGTTCTCGGTGCAATGCTTGACGAGATAAATAGACAATGTCATAATAGACTCCTCCAATGGGAAGTAACGCCTCAATCAATGCAATTCCATCAGTTATGGCGTGGTCCCAACGGCCTAATAATGATTTTTCTGGCCATAACTGTGGTTCGAGCTGTTCCGGAGCATCGGGATAACGGTCGAGATGCCTCCAACGGTCATATTTCTTTGCCATGGCGGAGTGCCTATATTCATTGTTCTGATATCCCAACGAATTTCCATTTCTGTAAACCTTCATTCTGTGAAGTCCTCCCTGGAACTTCCAATAACTTTTCTAACTTTGCTTTCTTCTTTCTGAGCTTTCTAGCTTTCTTTTCTGAAATCTGAGTCACTGGTTTCCTCTTTCCATTATCATTCTTATCTCATCTTGGCATAGTAACTTCGCACTATGGAGGGTCTTTCATAGGGTTCGAGGGTAATACTTCTTATCTTTTTGGGGTAGGTTCTCTACTCTCTTGTATAGATAGGTTTTTCCAGTCTTCCTGTGTTCTTTCAACTTCGACGTCCAGATCTCTGGTCCTTAGTAGCTTCGACTGGTCCTCTTCTTCTTCCAGTAAGTGCACTATTCTCCTAGCCATGAAATCTCTTAGTTCTTGCTTTTTTTGTTCTAGATCCTCCTCTTCTTATTTCCTTCATATCTGATCTTTCTCAATTCAGGTTTTTCCTAGCAAAATAGAAAATGGGGCGATGTTCTCAACAAATTTAATGATCTCAAATTCTTCTTCCGTCAAAGTTCCATGATCACTCATAGTTGTATGGGTAAGTATTCCACATAGGGTTATCAACTTTCCTCTAAACAGTCCTATTCCTCCCAATGAAGGAACCATAGCAGGCTTTTCCAAAATTTCCCAAGTTCTTTCTGTCATGATGTTCACCCATGTTTCCTCATCCAGAACACAGTCTATGTCGAAGTATCCTATTCTTGTTTCTATGCATTCCTTCACATTTAAGATCTTTGATAAGTTGATATCTTTGTGATCGTTCAGGGTTTCTTTCATCTATAATAATACAGTCTCTGATTCTTTCTGGGGTTCTATCATATCCTTAGTTTATTGGCCTGTCTCATGGTTTTCTTGTCTCATATTCATCTTTTCAATGTTAGCAATCATTTTAGGGAAATCCAAAACTTCATGGTCCATAGATTTACAGTAAAGAGAACTAGGACCTCTTCCAGGGCATTCCTTAGCAAGATGTACCGATCTTCTGCAACTATAGCAAAGAGTTAATCCTCTCCTTCTTTTAAATGACCCCCAACCTTTCCTGTACTGCGCAGTGGGATCACAGTAACTAACCTGCAAAAAATTCTTTCTAGGATCATTCATCCATTTGTTAGTCCAAACATTCTTTCTATTCATAGGAATAACATATCTTTCACTATTCTTATCATATCTATTCATATCCAATATTCTTTCTTCTAGCTGTGCCCTAGTTTTTAGACTAGGACAAAATCTATCAAACATACTTAGATCCATTATTTTGAAACTAAAATTTTCACTTATCTTACCTTTCTCAGAGAACAAATATTTAAGATATTACCTCTTTTCTTCAGATCTGGCTTCTTTTCTTAGCACAGAGCTTCGCAAGTCAAGTAGAGTATTGCGCACTAAAGCAACAAATATACGCATATAGTTTTCTCTTTTCTTCAGTTCCCATCAATCATAGTTTCAGGTCCCAACAACAGAACCATTTGTTGGCACAGGGACAGACCCAAGGTTCAACGCTTCAGCAATGCACCAAAAAAACCCTAATGACTGGCCCTTTCGACAACACCTACGAAGCAGATGAAGTCTCACCCGAGGTAGAGGCAGGGGTGGTTGCAGGACTCAAGTGTCTACAACCTAGCTGGGCCACTGATATGTTATTACAACACTTAATAGAGCACTTAGCAGTTAATATTCATCATCATTTAACCCTTATTCACATCGCAGGTTGAAATCCTAGTTACAGAGAAGTGCAATATTCAACAAGAACTAATACATCCAAGCACTTAGCATATAGAAATAGATCAGATCTAGCATTCATTCACATTACTAAGCACTAAGCTACTATATTAGATGCATCTAACATATATCACCGCCCTAAGCATAAATCACATCAATAACATAAAAACTATAACACACAAAGCAACCACAACACATGATATACGTGGTTCACCCCAGCGTGGGGCTACGTCCACCAACTCTTATCTTCTTTATTGTCTTCTTTCAATCTTCTACAAGAATAGATCCACAAGAACACACTCCACATAGGAAAGGAGATCTACGTGCACCTCGCCATATCCTCCTTCCTCCAGCTAGGTTCAAGCACAAATCTTTCTTACAATCTACACACAGGATTCTTACAATAACTTTCACTTATCTCTGCAAGTTCTTAACACACAGTATGCATGAAGCATCCACAACTGTTCTCATTTAGGTCACCGACCACATTACACATCTAGGTCTCTCCTACTTACATCACCTAGTTTTCTATTTATACATTACAAAAGGGCCTAAACCTGGGTAAACCCATGGGACGACATCCCATACCCGTTACATAAACCCTAAACCCAAAAATTCCCTATGAAGGGGCCAATAACCCGCGATCTCCACTTTTCCTTGTGCTCCGCCTTCGACCAGCCTGTCAAAGTCCCAAAAGTGGTCAAACATGACCAAGGTTCTCCAAAGCTTGGTCAAGGGCCAACAACCCCATTAGAATCTCCTCCCACTCCGATAAGGACCTTACATTATCACCAATGTTATCAATGAGAATTCTTTTGAATTAAGTCTTCCCCCTTCCCTTGGCTTGCACCTGGTATTTAATGTGGAATTGCTTCACCCATATTATTCACCTCTGTTGGACACTGTAGATGCAGTAGAGCACTTGGACCATACATAAATAAATCTTGAATGCATTGAAAAAGAAACAATTGATCGTATTAGAGATACTAAGATGAAGGGAACCTTTCAGTAGAACATCCAACTCTTTTGGGTCGTCAAAGCAGGGTAGCTTCTTCACCAGGGAAAGTGTCTCACCAAGAGTCAGAGTCAGTAAAAGTTTCCCCATTTGATGGAGGAACTTGATGAAATGGGGAGCATTGATTCCTAAGGGGGGAGGTTTGATCTAGGTGGATACTAGTGGTCACCCATGTCTTCCAGCAATTCAGAATGGTTCCACATCTTGGTAGTTTTTCTATGGTTTTTCGGGTCCCAAACATCTTGGGCCATTTTGAGGCTCTAAATGACATTTTTTTGGCTCGACAATGGATATAATGTTTCCAAAGATCCTATGCAAATGTTGCACCCCCAAGAAGTTGATGTATCAACTAACCACATTGGGGCCCCCAAAACTTTTGGCGTTTCATCTTCTAGTGTTAGGGTTTTGGATGTTTAGGGTTTTCTCATTCATGTTTTATGCTAAAATTCCTTTTTAGCTTATTTTTAATAAACTTCTTGTGAATGAGTGTAGTTGAAACATATCTCTCTTAAGACATACGCTACCATCATTCCAACTAGCTTGTGTTCTTTTCATTTTATAGTCTTTTGTATTTCATATAGCCATTAATAGAATCCGAGTTTTACCATATTATTGTGTTTCTTGCAATATCTCTGTGTATTTCCTTGTTATATATATTTTATATCTCTACCTTCATGCCATTCTCAATATAATCCAGATCATGAGAACTACTTGGACTACTGCATTATGGGAAAAACAACATGGGTGTTAATTTTCCAAGGGATCTAAAAGTTGAGACAATCCATGTAGGTGAAAAAATACCAGAAAATAAATAAAATAAAACCACGTGTAAGTGGAACTAGGAAAAGTTGTTATGATACCGAATAATCAGATCCTAGAGGCATATGTAGAGGAATGATACTAGTAAATGTAATTATATTGGAGGGAGTGACTACATGCTAGTTTGAAGAAGTATATACCTAAAAAGGTTGGGGAATGGCCATGTCATGAAGTGAGGTAAAATTAACCTAATGAAAAGTACCTACACACATGAAACCAAATACTCGAAGTAAAAAATATATGATATTAGTGAATCTAACATGGGAACTAGAATAAAAATCCACAATGATAGTGAGAAAGCATACATATGAAATGGTAGATGAGATAGGGGCTCTGAGGGAGGGTGTTTGGAAACCTAAATGGATCATACCATTCTTTATAATGATAGATTGTGATCCCGATGAAGAAAATGGTTCAGAAAATTGAGCTTCTGATCTCTCGTACGAGCTCGAGGAACATGGTGACCAGGATAAATATAATGGATGTGGGGCTCTCTATCCCACCTCATTCATATTGGGCCAAAAAGAAAAATTTAATAAAGTTTATTGATTCTGGTAGTAACCATAACTTCATTAACTACAAATTAGCAAAATATCTCAATTTCTTAGTAGATCCATGATCCAGGTGGATATCGGTGGCCACCCACCTTTTCCAACTGGCTCAAAACAACTTTCTGGCAATTTTGACAGTTTACTATTTTTAGTAGGTTTTAACTTCCGGGGCCATTTTGAGGGCCTAAATGAAGGTTTTTCAAGATCGAGTTTCTCAATGATATACAAAGGCATGATTGAGCCCTCAAAATGAATCTCCTCAATGATACATTTCCAACGAGCTATCATACGCCTAAAATGGAGATCGTATGCAAAAGTTACGACCCCAGTAAGTTGACGTACTAACTTACCCAAACGGGGCCCACATGACTTTTGGTGCTTCATCTCCTAGGGTTAGGTTTTTGGATGTCTAGGACTTTTGGCATTCCTTTTTATTGTAAAATTTTTTCTAGAGCCTCATTGTAATCATCTTCTTGCGAATGTGAGTAGCCGTCACATCTCTTCTCAGAGATAAGCTGCCACCATTCTAGCGAGTCTTTCACTCTGTATTTTTACAGTCTCTGTACATTTCTTTCATTAATAGAAATCGTGTATTACTGTATCTTTGTGTTTATGGTTTCATTTTTGATATATTTATGTTATATTACTGGATATAAGCGATATCTCTGTGCATTTATTTATTATATCTCCGCTCTCATTTCGTGCCAAAAATAATCCGGATCAATCCAATACCATAGTTTTAGGTAATGATTGTAGATGGAGGTACAATAAAGTTTTCTAGGAACTTCCATAATATTAAGCTCAATATGGGGGAGTATTTATTGGATAGCCCCATGATTTAAACCAAAATGGTTGGTGTTGATATAATCATTAGGAATAATGGCCCTTAATTTTCAAGATCTTTCATGATATTTTCCTTAGAAGGAAAGGAAATTGAGCTTAGAGGTATCCAAGGGAAACTCTCTAAAGTGATAATCTCTAACAACATGGAAAAATTACTCAAAAGGGGACACCATGGTGTAATTGCACAATTGTGCTGACTACATGTTCAAACATATGTACCATTTTCTCCAATGGATCTCTAAAAAGTTATCTACAGTCATTCGAAGGTATTTGAAGATATTTCTTAGGGTGTTCCTCATGATGAATGTCATTCTTATGTTACCTCTATGTAGGAATTTAGTCTTCCAATTAGCTATCTTTTGTGCATGACTTTCCTTCAACTGATCTATTTTTTTTTAAGGTGTCAACTTAAGGGAATTCGACTCTTTCTTGTGTATATCTTCAACTACAAAGGTATTTCTCTCAAATTATGTATTCAATTTGTCCTTTTGGATATGCATCACATTTTCCATTTCTTCTTGGTTAAGCTTCTCTATTGCATTGGATTCCTTTTTGAACTCAATATTTATATTATCTATCCGTGTTTTCAACACTTCTTCAAGTTTAGCCACTCTATCTTGGGAGGTGTCCAATGCATGTCCTAATTCATATACTGACATTGCATTATCTCTTGCAAATGCATTAAGGGATGAAGTAGTTTGTAGAGCATTGTTCTTCGGATCTGGGCTTGCAATGGATCATTCAAAATACCCTTGGATGATAGTTTTTTCTTCCATATTCCTCTTATTTGATCTTTTCTCAATCCCTTTCATCTTGTTGTTGTAATAATACTCACCAACAACTACTACAACATCTTCTAGCTCCAACACTTTATGGGAATATAAGCAATTTCCTGGGATTTCCTTCAGTGGGGTACACTCCTGAATGGGTATGTTAACTATGCTAACAGTTGGGCTTGCTACACAAATTTTAGCCTCATCCAATTTTATATTATTTTCTCCTTCTAATTCTTCTTTTGATTTCTTTAATGCCTCAGCCTCAAAAACCTTTTTCCTTTCTTCTTCTTCTTGTTTCTCTCTGTTCTGCCTCAACAAACATGTTTTTGTCTTTCTTCTTCTTGTTTTTCCTTTCTCTTATGTTCTACATCATGCTATGCTTTTGCTTCTTTCTTAGAATTATTTTTATTTTCCTCAACAATATTCTTAAGGGCTTCATCCCTTTTCTTCTTGTCTTCCATCTTAGTTTTGTTTCTTGTATTCATCTTTCTTCCTTTGAAATTCTTCTTTAGCCTCTAGGGATTTGCTTAATGTTTCCTTCATTTTCCTTTTTTATTCCTTTACCTTTGCTTATTGATTTTCCTTGTCTTTGGATAGAAACAATACAGATTGTTCTTTGGCTATTTTCCTTTCTCCTCTTCCCTTTGTATTTTTTCTTTGGTTGTCTCATCTTGTAGCCTGTTCAATACCTCTTCAAAGAAGAATGATCCTTGGATGATTTTTTCTGTATAAATTTCCTCATGAATTACAGGGTGTGTCAATCTAACATATTTGACACATTCACTTGCCAAATCCTTTGTGTCATGTCCTTTTGGTTCTCCCATAAATAGGAAGATTTACTTTAGAGATTCATATTTCTTTCTGGCATGAATGTCGTTGGACAAGACATATTTTCGTATGCTCAATGGGAATTTAGGCTAGAGTTTCTTTTTTTTACTTATCAGGAATGATGTTATCCTTGTCCATATTGTCTGGTAAGAGATATTTCTATCTAGAAAATTGTCGGGAACATATTTTGGAAAGATATTTCGGGCCTTTTAACTCCCATAGATCCTGACATATGTATAGTATTTACCCACATACCATTATCCAATGTCTCTCAAGGTTGCTATGGCTCCTTGTGATATTATGTGGGGTGGATGTTTGGAAATCATGATGAACAAGGGAGCTAAGAAGTAGTCATAGAGTTCATATATATACTTATTGTAATTATCATCCCACATGTCTGAGAAATAAACATGGATAGGTTGTTGGATATGACTCCATTCCCATCCTAAAGAACAAAAATTAATAAAAGAACATGTCGCATCTATGAGATAGGTCGACGTGAAAAAAACAAGTTCCTTCATACTTGGAGATTCTTTATCCTTCTAGAAAATGTTGAATGCGACGATATGTGCCCAGTTAAATAATTTCCCTATTTTTACAATGGTATATTCCATCAGAAAACACTCCATCATAAAATGAGTCCTTGTCTCCTTGCTTTATAATTGACATATCATAGTATTCAATAGTATGTAGGATCCTTTTAGGTATTGTTATAGGATCAACAATTCTCCTTTCTTAACATGTCTTACTTCATCATCCCACCATTCTTCCATTGGCTCTTTAAATTATTCGTTATCTTTTCTGAACTTCTGTAAAAATGGTTTGTTTAGTGATATTGTAGATTCTTGGAGGTGATATTTGATGTTTGTGTCTTATGTCTTCCAGGACACTATCAAAATCCTTGATTCATTCATTATAGTACTTGTATCCTCATCAAGATGTGTGAAACACCATATCTTGGCGTCATTATATGGTAAATTCATTGGATGATCCGATATGGAATGTATCCCTCTTTTTGATATTGCAATAGGCATCGAGGTATTCATATTGAAGCGAGAACTCTTCATTATTAAATATATTGTATATCTCATCATATAATGGACAATGTTATCTTCCATTGAAGAAATTTTTGTTTGTCGACAGAATATCATCTAGACTCTTGATAGGTGTCGGTATATTTGCTAGAATATTTTTTCTCTTGCTAATATACGATCGTGACATACTGTTTTTCTAAGCTTCTGTAGTAAGAAAGACCAAAATAAGTTTACCAGGTTATTAATATCATCTCAAATTATTCAAATTAGACTATATACATAATTGTTACTATAGGATTCCACAAATGTCTTGGGATAGGTTGATGCTACAATATACAGAGCTCTCTCACACTTATAGAAGATGAATAATCCATCAATTAGGGTTTGAAGTATGTTTCATGCACTTAAAATTTACTTCAAACCTTCTGCAACTATTTCTAAATGGATAAAAATTATATCGAGGTGGAGAAGTACATCACCATTAATACTCTTAGAAGGACATTCTCTCCAAATTTGTGTTCTTGGATGTGCGGCATCAGAAAATTGTGGTTAGGATATTTTACATGAAAACTGTTCTCTGAAAGTGTTATCGGGAAAGAGATATCAGGAAGGTTTCATAAGATTATTTGCAAGCTCACATGCCTTGTAATGGAGATTCTCTATGGAATATTTTCTTCTCATATCACGAGTCATGCTAGTAACGAGGTATTATATGTTTGGATGTATTAGTTATGCTCATTTGGCATGTATTTAAACGTTCATCTAGAGAAAGGTTCAAAAAATTATTATTTAATTACCTTAAAATGAACTTGTCAGGATGAACTATCAAAGAGTGGATATGCTGAGAGGTATATTTATATGGGAGATCCTCCAAAAGTGCTATTGGAAAAGATCCACCATGAAAAATATATCGTCATGGAAAATGGTGCATGGTTATTTCTTTGTCCGACGAAAGCTTCCCAAAGGAATATTTTTCATCTCGAAAATTGCACTTCCATGAAGGAATTTTATATGTGAGGAAGATTAGATGCTTGGATATAGTTAAATTGACCAATGATCAAATGGCATGCCAAATAATATAAAATATTATGTGACACACATACCAATGTGTGCCTAACTCCAACCTACTTGTATTAGTTCCTTCGGGCCAATATATTTTCAACATGAGGTTACATGGTGAATTCATTATGAAATAATGGATCTATTTCGTATCGTGGGTAGTTCATCAGAGAGGCATGCACAACACATGATCCTTTTCGATGAAGAAAAATGGATTTTGAGAAGGAAGTTTTGGGGATGGAACTGTGAGAAAACATGAAGTACGGAGAAAAGGCGCAGTAAGGCCAAAGGAAGGAGAATAAAAATAAGAACAAGAAGATAATGAAGATAAATAAAATCATTAAGATCAAGAAATAAGAGAGAAGATGGGGGACAAGAAAGAACAACTAGCACAAAACCTGAGAAATCTAGTTGATCTTGAGTTGTATCTAGCTCATAATGAGTTGTCACAGGCCAAGCATGAGTTGTAGCCAACTCACAATGAAGTTTCTAAAATCCCTGATCATAATGTATAAATATGTAAGGGGGGTCGGGAAAAGGAGAGACACAATATTGGACATTTTTTGTCTTGGATAGATTGAGATAATAGCAGAGAAGGAAGGACAATGTGGGTTGGAAAGACAACCTCTTGTCCATAAATCAAAAATAAAGGAGAGTTTCCTAAGGAATCCTTGGGTGTTACTTGGTCAACCCATAGGGAATTAGTTAGGGAAAAGTGTTAGTTCCTTTGGTGTTCTGTCACAATATTTTTTAGAATTTTTTTCATATTTTTATTTATGGACTAAACTAACCCATTACCCTAGGGATAATAATTAGTTGCGTATTTTATCTTGATATTATTTTCAAGTGTATACTCAATTAATTTCAATGAAGAAAAATATTTAGCATTATAACACACCAAATAGTTTGAAACACCAAACATAGTTACAATGTGGGTATCAAGGAAACATATCACCTGTTTTATGTTTACCACTTTGAGAGGAATTACTTTTGTCCAATGTGTGAAATAATCTATTATAGTTAGGACATACTTGTGAATATGGGAAGAGTTAGGATTGATCTCTCTAATCATATACCCCATTATTGGAATGCATGTTGAATTGAAATGGTTTGAAGAGGAAATCCAAGTTTCTTTTCTCTTCTAGTTATCTTTTTACATTCTTGTCACTTTCTTGCATATGTATGAGCATCTCTAAATAAGGTGGGTCAGTAACAACCTACTATAATAATATTGTGTGATATGGTATGTCCTCCAAAATATCCTCCATATATACCATCATGAAGTTTAGGTAGGATATTTTATTCATCATGTTTTTCTAGACATCTCAAGAAAATACCATCATAGTCCTTCCTAAATAATATCCGCTAAGCAAGGTGATATTGAGCTAACTTGAGCCTAACAGATATTTTCATTTTTGGTTCCATGTATTATGGAGGAGTGACATGAGTCAAATAATACTTCATTTCATAATACCATGGATCAATATTGGTAGGGATATAAGAAACTTCCTTTCCAACAAGTTCTCATCTTCATAAAGTTCATCTTCATAATTTTTGTTCCCTGTTGATTGAACTGCCAACTTCCAGAGTCCTTGTTATTGAAAAATATTTGTAGGCATTATATATAATTCATATTCTTGTAAAGATATAATATAGTTGGTTCTTTTGTGTTGTGTTTGTTTTGTCACTTGGGTGAGGAAAACAAAAACACTTGCATGTTTAGATAATCCTGCTAAACAAGACAAAATTTTGTGAGTGGGTTAGAGAAACCAAACACACATGAAAAAAACGAAATATAACTTAAAAAAAACTAAGAAATAAGTTTTATAAATCTTGAGAAACTTAGAACCATGAAAATCAAACAATGACCAACATAATGTTACCAATGGATCAATAGATTAGTAGGCAAAACACCGTAGATAAAGGTAGGGACTTATGTGTCCTCTTTTCCTCCTTGGAGGGCTCTTGAGTTCCCTAATTGAGAGCTTTTATCTCCATACAATGGAAGAAATAAAAAATGTTGAAGAAAAACAATGTCTATTGCCTCAAGAGGTGAGTGTAATGGCCTATTGCAATGGTGCTTGAAGGCTTCAAAGAGAAAAGAGGATTCTCAAGGAAGAATTCTTGCAACATAACAATACCTTGAAGATCATGGTTTATTAGCACACCCATGGATCATATTTATAGGATCCATTCATGACAAAATGTAATTGGTTCTAGGGATGATTTTAAGGATGGAAATTTATATTAAAATGTAGAAACATGGGCTAATCTTACTAGTCCTTAATATGCAAAATGTAAAATATTTGGCGATAGTTTTGTAAAAATATTCAAATTTATAAGAATTTTATATAGCTTCTATAAAATTTTGGCGATTTTTAAGGTAAAATAATTTTAGTCTATGAAATTTGGGCAAAACATTTTTAGAAAAAAATGGAAATTGGCGAATCTTTTTTTGGGAAAAACCATGGATAATTAGCCCATTTGCGAAATTTAGCCCCTAAAATCATCTATGGTTCATAGTGTGAAAAAGGGGCCTTTTAGGTCACCCTCTAGCCCTTGACCATCCCCCAAGCTAGAGTTTGCTCAGATATGAGTGTCAAATCATGTTGGGGTTCAGATTATAAGTGGTTGAGGGGACGGAAAGATCCATAAATGTGTGGTTCATATAAGTGTGCGACTTTTCTCGTAGACAATCGCAAATTTTTATCATAGTGTGTGTTGAGGGTTGTGTTGGCCCGCACATACTGCGCACTATGCGTGCACTTCCTTTGGTGAATTTGTGCACTTTGATTTTTGACCCAATTGTATATTTTTTTTCATTTTCATGGACTTCAATGTTGTGGGTGGACTAATTGTTGCTGGCATTGATGTGTTTCTTCAACCATTTTTGTGCAATGTTGCAGATGATTTTTCAGTGATAACAAATTCCCCCTAATGTTTGAGATTAGGAGCATAGGTATAGTCGAAATACATCAATGTTTATCTTGCTGAGAGTGCCATTGTAATGAAGAGTAAAGAGAGGGACTACAAGAGTGATCCGCCGGAGGGAGTGGGAAAACTATGGGACCCAAACCTTTATCTAGGGATAAAAAAGAAATATGTGTACAAACGAAGCAACCATGCCCCATGCTCATGTTATAAAACTAGAATGTGAGGCTGTAACTAAAGATATATGTTGATTTAAATAACTACAACACCCTTGGGGGCCGTTGATGATGACATATGATAGTTTTGAATGGTAAAAAAACTCTGAAGTAAGGCAAGGATGAATACAAGAATTTTCGATGACTCATAGGAATTGATGGCGTAACAGATTCAGAGGTCTTCGGCTGGTATGAAATAGTTGCAATAGTCACATAGTAAGACCCACCGTAGCATGAGAGTTTGTTGAAGTCGAATTTTATGGGGGTCAATGGAAATAGAGAGCAATGATGATTGTCTCTATGTCATCCGAGGCTCCTCATTAAAAAAGAAATGAGATTCAAGATAATTTTTCCCTTTTGGAAACTGTGATGATGTCGACAGGAAGGGAGATGTGACTCCAAGAAGAAAATGGATTCATGAAATCCAATGAGTAATATATGATATCAAGTATGGATGGGTAACATGAAAAAATTCAATATGTTGTGGGACGCGAGACTGCCCTTGGTTGGGGTGTTGAAGGATGATTGGCAACAACTGAAAAACTAGATCTAGTGTCAGGGGGGATAACTAGATATGGGGTTAAGTTGTGCCAGAGTTTAACAAAGTGGACAAACTCAGAGATCATGGGTATATGCATTTGGGATACTTGGGGTTTGTGAACGATGTTGGAATGAAAAGAGAGTGGATTCCCCAACCAAGGGCGACATGGGTAGCTTATCCATGAAAAATAAGGCCATCAAGGATGGCAACGAGAACGCTATGTATATGCTAAAAACAAAGGCTTTTTACAATTACCAAAGAAATAAAGAATAATTTCGGTTTAGTATACATATACAGAAATGGGTGCCCCATTGAAAGATGGCTTGTCCTATGAGGGAGCAAGTTTGTGAAAGATAACTGGTGGAGGGTGGGGGCTCGATGGGTGGGCTTATGTATTAGGTAAATGGATGGAGGACAATCTACAGATGGGAAAACTAATGGTGGATGAGATGGAGGGATAATGAAACTGTGGAGGTGCAGTCAATAGAACCAAGATGATATGTCCTGGGATTCCATTGGGAAGGTTAGAAATATGATGAGAAGAAGTATGGGGTTCATTCTCGGAAGTGCATAAGACTATCATGACTCCCATCCCTAGGGTTGAAATTGACATGAGTGTCAAGTTTCCAAGAGGAACTCTGACTGGGACAAATCATGTGGGGGAGAGTGCTGCTGGGTGACAATACCCAAATGAGGTAGAGGGAAAAGGTACTGCAGAGCCATATGTAAGGACCATAAAGGTAAATGTGAGAGGGTGTGATTGGGATATGAAATTGATTGACAGAGGGAATAATTACATACTAGTGTTGAACATATACCTGAAGGGGATGTAATCATGTAGAACAAGTACCTGCACACATGAAAACCAAATACCTGATGTGAACAATATCTGATGATAAAGAAAATATACCAACTGTTTGATAAAATTTTAAAGTGAGCACGCGTACCTAAACGTGATGTGAGAAAAATGCTCCTCCGGGGCTAAGTGAAGATGATGACCCGAGGAATGTGAATGTGTATATGGGGGGACTTGGATCCCGTGGATGAGATTGGATCGAAAAATAGAGGCTCTGGGCTCCTGTAATAGTGTGGAAGTTGGGAAAAGGGGGTTATATATGGTTGGTGGGCCCACAATGCCACATCATTTGTACTTGTCACTGTTGTTGAGGTGATGAGATAGCTGTCAGGAGATTTGGATATTGCGGGACCATGAGGCTACCGATCCGTTAGTGGTGAGAGACATGTTAGTGGTCCTGTCATCTTGTACATTGTTAAATTTCTAGTTTGTAGATAGAGGTTGTACGGAGGGTTGTATAGGGTATTTTAAGGGTAGGGGCCCACGAGTGCGCCGAAAAAGGAGAAATACCCACACATATGTGCATGAGTATTACTCAATTTCCCATGCATAATGTGTGGTTCTGCTGGACACAACCATGCATGTGGACGTATATTTCTTGATGGGGATCCCATTCTATGGGATGGCCTTTCCTATTGAGCCCCATCTTACTGGGGATGATCGGGTGGAGACTATTGTGGCTTGCCACTGTACTGGGCCAAACCCTATGTCAGGTTTAGTCATTCGCATGGAGGTGATTGATGAGATCCTTCCTAAGTGTATTGTGACAATGGTTATTGAGATATAATGGAAGCATTACATTATGAGGAAGGAAACATTCATCCACAATGATCATAGTCCTCTGCAATTCATCCAGACATAGAGAAAGTTACAGAATTAGTGCCATCAGAAGTAGTCTAAGCACTTGAAAAAATTCAACTTGAACATCAAGTACAAGAAGGACAGAACCAACTGTGTCACAGAATTCCTAAGTTGACCCTCGATTGTGGAACCAACTAGATTTCTTAACTCCTGTTGGATCAGACATCTGGGTGACAAAAATTGTAAAATAGTGACTCTAAATTTGCTGCTACCTATCATACATTGAGGATAAGAAAACCGATTCCATAATTTGATCTACAAGATGGACTATTATGCCATCTAAGCCATCTATGTGTTCCTTCAAGTGAGTATACAAATATTATATGGGAGGTGTTATCACTCCAAGAAACTCCTTAGGGTTGTAGGCTAAGGATGCTTGGTAACTTAAGAAATCATGAATAATGAAAGTGTGTGGATCAATGGGATAACTGAGGATGGCTAATGAGAAGAACAACTTATCATGCATTCGAA
>ML779963.1:2245209-2257346 GCA_009831015.1 Picea engelmannii
CTGTTAGCTGCGGAAAGTATGCACTTTCCACAGCGCGCCACTTTGTAGAAGACCCTCCTTAGCTGTTTAAAGCATGTATCTTTGACAGCACGTCACTCGAGAACTGATTTTAAGAACCTTTTAAGATTTGACACTTTCAACAGTGTGCCAACTGATGAAACGATCTCCTTAGCTGTTGAAAGTGGGCACTTTCCACAGCGCACAATGAACCTTTGAAAACAAGTTAGCTGTGGAAAGTAAAAAATGACAATTTTGAAAAAGAAGACTTTACAATCCAAATTTAAGTCAAACCAAAATCTAAAATTTTGTAGCTAAAAGACTCAACAATGAATTGAGGAAACCATCAATAGCCATGCTATCCACCGTAAAACCTAACCAAAATGATGGTGCTATTTTGGGAGTTAACAGGAGGTTCATTATAATTGGGTGGAAGGACACTTTGGTGTGGACAAAACAATATTAATATTGCAAAACCATTTTTATTTGTCGAATCTTCGAAAAGATTTCCTCCAATAAATCATATCCTGCACTTCTTGCACCATTTCCATACCCTCCATCAAGAAACATGGGCTATACACCCCTATGCCTACTCCCAATATTCCTTGGGAGTCCATCTCCATGGATTAGATTTCTCGCCTGGCTTCAACTAAGCTACTATATCAGATGCATCTTACATATATCACTGTACTAAGCATAAATCACATCAATAACATAACAACTATAATGCATAAAGCAACCACAACACATGATATACACGGTTCACTCTAGTGTGGGGCTACGTCCACCAAATCTTCTCTTCTTTCAATATTCTATAAGTACAAAGCCACAAGAACCCACTCCGCATAGGAAATGATATTTACGTGCACCTCTCTAGATCCTCCTTCCCCGAGCTAGGTTCAAGCACAAAGCCTTCTTACAATATGCACACATGCTTCTTACAATCACTTGCACTTAGCTCTACAAGTTATTAACACATAGTATGCATGAAGCATCTACAACTGTTCGCACTTAACTCATTGACCACATTACACATATAGGTCTCTCCTACTTACATCACCTAGTTTTCTATTTATACATTACAAAAGGGCATAAACATGGGTAAACCCATGGGACCACATCCCATACCCATTACATAAACCCTAAAACTAAAAATTCCCTACGAAGGGGCCGAGATCCTGCGATCTTTGCTTCGACTTGCGCTCCACTTTAGACCAACCTGTCAAAGTCCCAAAAATGGTCAAACGTGACCAAGTTCCTCCAAATCTTGGTCAAGGGCCAATAGGACCCCAACACTCACCTGTGACTCGTCCCGAGTCACTCTGATATGGGTAACTATGCCTCAAATGCCTCGATCTTGGCTCAAGATGCTTTGACCTGTTAGTTTTCTAGAGCCTCCTGCTCGGTGAAATATTGAATGTTCTTCTCTGTTACAGGTCCTTCCAAGCATTGTTCCACTATGGTGACCACTTGTTCTAGTTATGCACCTTGTCCTTCAATCTCCTAAAAAAGTATGCAAGCTGCATCTTGCACTGGATGGAGTTGTTGGGTTACTTCCATGACCTTACTCTATATGGTATGGACTTGTTGTTGAACTGTGTGTTGTTCCTAGGATTGTTTCATCCTTTCAACTGCTGGTAGTGGCTTCAACTACGCTTGCACCATTGTTTCTTGCTGCTTGGCCTCTTGCAGCTATGACTCCAGTGTCGTTAGTTCAAGGTCCTCTACAAGGCGCTCGTAAGTCTATGCACTTTGACTGCTGAGTTGTTTACATTCTAAGGCCAATGACTCGATTCTATGGATTGTGCTCTAGGAAGTTTCTTATCTCTGGTATCGCACTTCCTGCGGAGTGCTTGGAACTTCTTGTAACTCTAGTTCTGCTATCCTCTGTTGGAGCTGTTGAATGGCTTCAGTAAGGTTCCCTACTTGTCTTTCCACTGGGTCTTATTCCATCTGTTCTAATCCCGTCATAGAGAGATGTGCTCTAGGACTGCTTCTTTAACTCCAATCTGCTTAGCGAGAAGCTGTTCCTTCTCCTTATGGATCTGCGCTCTATCCTCTACAAACTTGTCTTAGATGTCATGTTTTTCCTATTGAGCAACCCAACGTTGTTCTATGGATTCCTATTTTTCTTGCTTTAAGGCCTCTATGGCCTATTCTTTTTCTTCCTGAACATGACAAAGGAGAGCTTCGGTCGCATATGCTATTCGACGTAGCTAGGCAGGTTCATCTCCCAAATCTATTCCTTGTGATGATGGGGGCACTGTAGACACTGCACGACTGGAGTGGAGGGCTTGTTGTACCCCTTTCAACTATGCTTCAACTATTTCATCCATGGTCTCTTTTTTGGCTTCATTTACTTGTAATATATCTTCTGAGGTATTTGAGACAACGATGATGATGAAATCTATGTCATCCATCGTTAGCACGGTCTGCATCTATGGTTTACTAGCTTTGGGCTTCTTCCGTGATGTAGGTTTTGTGGGGGAAACCTTTATTTTGTTGGAGGTCTCAGCTTCGTCAATAGGATACCTAGGCAATGTTACTTCACCTTGTTTCTTCTTGTCTTCTTCTCCTTTGTCCTCTTCTTTGTCTACTTCATCATCACCTCCCCCTCCAGGTGAGTATGAAGTAGTCTCTTCTGATGTGTTTTTCAGGTCTTATACCTCTTTATTTTTTTTCCTTCTGCTACTGTTGGGTTCATCATACTCTTCGTCAGTAAATAGTGGAATTCTGAAGAGGTCGGGGTCAGACATTTTTTCCTGTTCGACTGGCATAAGGAAATTTGCAGGCCATTCCTTAGTGATTTCTTCCATGTCCTCCTCTATGAGTTTATAGTAACTATGTATCTCTTCTTTGTGTTCGTTTCCATGCGCAGTGATATAAATAACATGTCTATCTATGCGGAACTTCACAAATGGTTTGAAACGGTGTAGGGTGTTTGATATCATTCGAGGGAGAGAATAAATAGACCTCTTCAATTGTAGGTAGTAGGTGTAGAACACCGCGTTTGACTACCATTGTTTCGCTATGTCGCTGGAATACCAGAGCATGGTGAACTACACAACTAAGGGTTCTGATGGCTCAATCTCAGGGAAGGTTGCACCTTCTGGAATTTCCCAAGCAATGAAAGCAATGAATATCAGTAGCCAACTAAAGTGAAACTCATAGCCCTAATATTTAGCTTCGTGGTAGTCTTGCTCTAACTAGTTGATGAGGTAGCTTGCCCAGTTCATTTGTATCCCTTCCACACATTTTCCCGCGAGGTGAACAATGAACCCTCTAACCTGTGTGGGTCTGTTATTCCTTAGTAGCTTACCAATGATCAAATGGTAGGCTAGGCACACTACCACATTCTGAATGGAGGCTACCTTGTATCCTCGCTTCCCCTTTTCCACATGACCATAGGTATCTTTAATTTTTTGCGCCAGGGCACGATCTACAACCTTCCCTGGATAAAATTCTTGTGGGTCTGGTCCTTACATGCTTAACCCAATGATCTAATGGATCAGTTCCGGATCTACGTTGATGCGTCTTTCCATCCATAGTTAACCTCCATGGAAGAAATACAACAAGAGTTTAATGCAGGTGTTAACCCCCTGATTCCTTCCAAAGTGTGGTATCTTCATCACGTTTAGGATAGTGGACCTTGCGATGTCCATAGTCCACAAATAGGGCATGATATTCAACTTCTTCCCCTTGGTCCTCATTAAGTACTTGTGTGGGGCGAGAATTCCATGGTTCTTGCGATATCCCAAGTTGAAGTCACTGATATTCAACGTCATGATTTGTCTTAACTATAGTCCAACTGTGCGTATCCCCTTTGGGAGGTACGTAGTGATCAGGGTGTAGTTGAAGTCCCTCGGGACAGTTTCATGGCTAACAGTGCCAACCAGAGGTGAGATATAATCAAGTAGGATAGATGGGATGAGCTTCGCATTCTCCAAGTCATCATGATGCTTGGTTCATTTCTCTATCGCAACTTGGGATGGTGTAGATCCATGAGCAGTCGAAGGGGATGCTTGCACTCCTCTTGTTGATGAGGCTTGGACTCTTGTAGACATGACCTTCTCATTCATGAGGTCTATGAGGATCTCTTCGACATATTTCTCTACCTCACTAAAGTCACCTGACATGCACTTTCGAGATCAGATATCTCAGGTTGTTGATCAAATACTCAATGTAACAGAATGGGTGGTGAGGTCTCAAATAGGTATAGCGTGAAAGCCACTAGTTCTCTATGGGCTCGAATGATCACAATTGGGAAAAGTGTTATCGGTGCAATTATCGACGAGATAAATAGACAACGTCGTAACAGACTCCTCCAATGGGAAGGAATGCCTCAATCAATGCAATTCCATCAGTTATGGTGCGGTCCCAACTACCTAATGGCGATCTTTCTTGCCATAATTGCAGTTCAAGCCGTTCTAGAGCATGGTACTAACGGTCAGGACGCCTCCAACGGTCATATTGCTTCATCATGGAGGAGTGCCTATATTCATTGTTCTGATATCCCGATGAAGTTCCATTTCTGTAAACCTTCATTCTGTGAAGTCCTCCCTGGAACTTCCAGTAACTTTTCTAACTTTGCTTTCTTCTTTCTGAGCGTTCTGGATTTGTTTCCTCAAATCTGAGTCACTGGTTTCCTCTTTCCATTATCGTTCTTATCTCCTCTTGGCATAGTAACTTTGCACTGTGGAGGGTATTTCATAGGGTTCGAGGGTAATACTTCTTCTCTTTCTAGGGTAGGTTCTCTACTCTCTTGTACAGACGGGTTTTTCCAGTCTTCTTGTGTTCTTTCAACTTCAACGTCCAGATCTCTGGTCCTTAGTAGCTTTGATTGGTTCTCTTTTTCTTCCAGTAAGTGCGCTATTCTCCTAGCCATGAAATCTCTTAGTTCTTTCTTTCTTTGTTATATATCCTCCTCTTCTTGTTTCCTTAGTATCTGATCTTTCTCAATCTAGGTTTTTCCTAGCAAAATAGCAAATGGGGTGATGTTCTCAACAAATTTAACGATCTCAAATTCTTCTTCTGTCGAAGTTCCATGAGCACTCATAGTTTTATGGGTAAGTCTTCCACATAGGGTTATCAAATTTCCTCTAAATAGTCCTATTCTTCCCAATGAAGGAACCATAGAAGGCTTTCCCAAAATTTCCCAAGTTCTTTCTATCATGATATTCACCTGTGTTTCCTCATCTAGAACACAGTCTATGTCAAAGTCTCCTATTGTTTCTTTGATGCATTCCTTCACATTTAATATCTTTGATAAGTTAATATCTTTGTGATCATTCAGGGATTCTTTCATCTCTAATATTACAATCTCTGATTCTTTCTGGGGTTCTATCATATCCTTAGTTTCTTGGCCTGTCTCATGGTTTTCTTGTCTCATATTCATCTTTTCAACTTTAGCAATCATTCTAGGGAAATCCAAAACTTCATGGTCCATAGCTTTACAGTAAAGACAACTAGGACCTCTACTAGGGCATTCCTTAGCAAGATTGCTCGGTCTTCTGCAACTATAGCAAAAATTTAATCCTCTCCTTCTTTTAAATGACCCCCAACCTTTCTTGTACTACGCAGTGGGATCACAGTAACTAACCTGCAAAAATTCTTTCTAGGATCCTGCATCCATTTTTTATTCCAAACATTCTTTCTATTCATAGGAATAACATATCTTTCACTATTCTTATCAGATCTATTCATATCCCATCTTCTTTCTTCTAGTTGTTCCCTAGTTTTCATACTAGGACAAACTCTATCAAACATACTTAGATCCATTCTTTTGAAACTAAAATTTTCACTTATATTACCTTTCTCAAAGAACAAAGATTTAAGATCTTATCTCTTTTCTTCAGATTGAGCTTCTTTTCTTAACACAGAGCTTCACAATTCAAGTAGAGTACTGCGCACTAAAGAAACAGATCTACACACAGAGCTTTCTCTTTTCTTCAGTTCCCAACAATGACAGTTTCAGGTCCTGACAACAGAACCATTTGTTGGAATAGGGGCAGACCTAGGGTTCAATGCTTCAACAATGCACCAACAAAACCCTAATGACCGACCCTTTCGGCAACACATGCGAAGCATATGAAGTCTCACCCGAGGTAGAGGTAGGGGTGGTTGCAGTACTCAAGTGTCTACAACCTAGCTAGGCCACTGATTTGTTATTACAACACTTACCAGAGCACTTAGCAGTTAATATTCATAAGTATTTATCCCTTATTCACATCACAGGTTGAAATCCTAGTTACAGAACAACACAGTATTCAAAAAGAACTAATACATCCAAGCACTTAGCATATAGAAATAGATCATATATAGCATTCATTCACATTACTAAGCACTAAGATACTATATTAGATGCATCTAAACCCATGGGACGACATCCCATACCTATTACATAAACCCTAAACCCAAAATTTCCCTACGAAGGGGATGATATCCCGCGATCTCTGCTTCGCCTTCGACTAGGTTGTCGAAGTCCCAAAAATGGTCAAACGAGACCAAGGTTTTCCAAATCTTGGTCGATGGAAAAAAACCCCATCGGAAGCTCCTACCACTCCTATAAATACCTTACAACATCACCAATGTTATCAATGAGAATTATTTTGAATTAAGTATTCTGGCTTCCCTTGACTTGCACTTGGTATTTAATGTGGAACTGCTTCACCCATATTATTCACCTCAGTTGGACACTATGGATGTAGCAGAGCACTTGGCCCATACAATAATAAATATTGAATGCATTGAAAAAGAAACAATTGATCGGATTAGAGATACTAATATGAAGGGAACCTTTCATTAGAACATCCAACTCTATTGGGCTGTCAAAGCAGGGTAGCTACTTCACCAGGGAAAGTCTCACCATGAGTCAAAGTCAGTAAAAGTTTTCCCATTTGATGGAGGAACTTGATGAAATGGGGACCATTGATTCCTAAGGGGGGAGGTTTGATCTAGGTGGATACTAGTGGTCACCCATGTCTTCCACTAATTCAGAATGATTCCACATCTTGGTAGTTTTTCTATGGTTTTTCGGGTCCCAAACTTCTTGGGCCATTTTGAGGCTCTAAATGACATTTTTTTGGCTCAACAATGCATATAATGTTTCCAAAGATCCTATGCAAAAAAAATATCCTATGCAAACGTTGCACCCCCGGGAAGTTGATGTGTCAACTAACCACATTGGGGCCCACAAACCTTTTGGCGTTTCATCTTCTAGTGTTAGGGTTTTGGATTTTTAGGGTTTTCTCATTCATGTTTTATGCTAAAATTCCTTTTCAGCTTCTTTTTAATAAACTTCTTGTGAATGAGTGTAGTTGAAACATGTCTCTCTTAAGACATAAGCTACCACCATTCCAGCTAGCTTGTGTTCTTTTCATTTTACATTCTTTTGTATTTGATATAGCCATTAATAGAATCTGAGTTTTACCATATTATTGTGTTTCTTGCAATATGTATGTGTATTTCCTTGTTATATATATTTTATATCTCTACCTTCATGTTGTCCTCAATATAATCCAGATCATGAGAACTACTTGGACTCCTGCATTATGGGAAAAACAACATGGGTGTTAATTTTCCAAGGGATCTAAAAGTTGAGACAATCCATGTAGGTGAAAAAATACCAGAAAATAAATAAAATAAAACCACATGTAAGTGGAACTAGGGAAAGTTGTTATGATACCGAATAATCAGATCCTAGAGGCATATGTAGAGGAATGATACTAGTAAATGTAATTATATTGGAGGGAGTGACTACATGCTAGTTTGAAGAAGTATATACCTAAAAAGGTTGGGGAATGGCCATGTCATGAAGTGAGGTAAAATTAACCTAATGACAAGTACCTGCACACATGAAACCAAATACTCGAAGTGAAAAATACCTGATATTAGTGAATCTAACATGGGAACTAGAACAAAAATCCACAATGATAGTGAGAAAGCATACATATGAAATGGTAGATGAGATAGGGGGTCTGAGGGAGGGTGTTTGGAAACCTAAATGGATCATACCATTCTTTATAATGATAGATGGTGATCCTGATGAAGAAAATGGTTCAAAAAATGGAGCTTTTGATCTCTCGTACGAGCTCGAGGAACATGGTGACTGGGACAAATATAATGGATGTGGGGCTCTCCATGCCACCTCATTCATATTGGGACAAAAATAAAAATTTAATATATTTTATTGATTCTGGTAGTAACCATAACTTCATTAATTACAAATTAGGAAAATATCTCAATTTCTTAGTATATCCAACACCATAGTTTCAGATAATGACTGCAAATGGAGGTACCATAAATTTTTCTGGGAAGTGCCATAATATTAAGTTCAATATGGGGGGGTATTTATTGGATAGCCCCATGATTTAAACCAAAATGGTTGGTGTTGATGTTTTATTAGAATTCCAATGGTTACAATCATTCAGAATAATGGCCCTTAATTTTCAAGATCTTTCATGATATTTTCCTTAGAAGGAAAAGAAATTGAGCTTAGAGGTATCCAAGGGAAACTCTCTAAAGTGATAATCTCTAACAACATGAAAAAAATACTCAAAAGGGGACACCATGGTGTAATTGCACAATTGTGCTCACTACATGTTACAACATATATTTCATTTTCTCCAATGGATCTCCAAAAAGTTATCTACAATCATTCGAAGGTATTTGAAGATATGTCTTAGGGTGTTCCTCATGATTAGTTTCATTCTCGTGTTATTCATATACAACTAGGAAGTGTACATTCAATATTCCATGTTTGTTTCTTAAAGAAGATAATTCAGTGACAATATCCTAGTGAAAACTATTTTATCAAAGATTAATAGATAAGGGAAAATGATACTATAACCAAAAACAATCTTTGAAATAGGGATTAATAATATGCAAAATTGAGAAATTATCAAGTAACCCATCAAATGGAAGAACCTACCAGTGCAAGATGTGACACATGAAGATTATCTATTCATGTAGACACAATCACAATCTTCAAGTGTTGAGGACAACACTTGCTTGAATCAAAGGGGAATGTTAAGACCTAGACAAAGTCCCATACAATTCCCCATGTTATGTACAAAACCCCTTATTAATCCCTAGATATCGAATTATTACATATCTAGTGTTATATTTGTATGTCAGATAGAACCCTTCATTGCACCTATTCATTATAATTGTACCCTTTGTCTCCTATTTATATAACAAGGAGACTTAGTCTTAGGATCATCTTATCTCATCTCATATAGTATTGTAAATTGTATATATTGTAAGAGGATGTTTCCCCATCTAAGTGGATTGTAATCATTGATTTTTTATCATTTTTTAAGGCATTGGGTTGTTCTAGGAAACAATATGATGGATATATCTACTAATAAAATTCTAGGGTTTCATTCATTGGTGAGGCAAGATATAGTAGCAAGTGCGATATTCCAAGAGTGATTAGGACAATCGAATGATAATTTTAAGGGATGACCCTCTCATGGGAGAGACCCACATATCTTTCTTCCCTGATGAGGGTATCAGGAGTAAGGGGATATGATCAATTTTTTATATATTATTTACTAGTGTGGGAAAGGCCCATTATTTGTATATGTCCTATGTATAAGGGTGAGGTGCCATTTTTTGGTATATTATATTGGTGCTAGCGCAACCATAGTGAGGGTTGAATTGATATAGTGATGCAATTTTTTTTTTGAAATTGTTTCTATATATATATATATATATATATGCCATGATTTATGGGGTAGGACATATCACACAAGACTGACATAGCAGTGGGTTTCAAAGAATCGACAAACATAGAGGTAACACAAATGGAATGGAACTACAATAGAGTGATGTTTGTGAATCTTCTGGTGGATAGAATATGGGTACTGAACCCAATAGGTGCTAACTGTCCTATTGAAGGTAATGAACCTACGACTGAGGAGGTGTAAAAAATGTGCACAACACATTTGTGTGTGTGTGTGTGTGTGTGTGTGCGTGTGTGCGTGTGTGCGTGTGTGCGTGCGTGCGTGCGTGCGCGCGCGCGCGCGTGTGTGTGTGTGTGTGTGTGTGTGTGTGTGTTTTGGTCTGTTGGAAAACATTTAACAGACAACGAATGCTTATCATTGATGGAAAGTACAACAATGAAGATGGCATGAGTACAAGAAGTTTGTAACAGACCGGAAAACAAAAGATAAGTTCAGGAAGATCGAATGATCAAAGGTAACGCAACATTGATCAAATGATCGAAGGCCCGTAAAGTTTGAGAAGCATTTCTGATCGTTGGATCCCATTCAAAATTCTCGAAAGAATGAGGTTTGTTAGATATGAATATAGACAAGAAGAGCACTGAAGAGGAGGACAGATCTCAGACGTTAGATCCAAGCACAGGACCCGACCATCGTTGGATCAAAGAGAACCTGCACATTTTTTAAAGTACAAGGAGAAGCGAACGTACAAAATTATGAAAGAAGGAGGACTGTCCATTTACGGGTAGGACACATGGGGATAGATCGTCATTTCGCTGATTGGAGAGTCAAAGGATTAGGGTTCCCTAACCTCTTGAAATCATGATTTAATATGAGCCATCAAATTAAGGTTGAATCTGGACCGTTGATTCCAGTCCATGTCAGAGTTTCATGGATCGAGTGTTGGAGATGTCAAGGAATATCAACCACAGGAATCCCGAAATTGCGATTTAATCTGAGCCATCAGATCAAGATGTGATCTGGACCATTGATCTGACTCCATTACGGAGTTTCGTGGATCGGGAATTTGAAGTGACAAAAACAATGAACATCAAGAATGTCGAAATCACGATATGCGAAATCACGATTCAATCGTAGTCGTTAAATCGAGATCAGATCTAGACCATTGATCTAACTCCATATCAGAGTTTCGCGAATCACGACATGGAGAGGCAAAGAAAACAATGCAACAAGAATGATGAAATCGCGATATGCGAAATCGCGATTCAATTGCAGTCATTGAATCAAGATCATATCTGGACCATCGAATCATAGGACATGTGGCAAGCGATCGAAATTTCGTTGACTTGGGGTCAATAGAACATAGTGTTGAAATTCACGAAATGAGAAATCACTAAAGTTCTTTATGCATATGTGCGTGGTCATAGCAATTGATCACATCGATGGAAGATGGAGGTATAAGCTAGAGGTGCTAAGCTTGGCCACATAAATGCCAAAATGAATGCAAGATATCATGAAGCCAATCCAACGGTGTAGATGAATTTGAACAAAGATCGGAGGGTTATTGTTCTCTCTCACAGTTAACTCCTCAGTTACGAATATGTTAGCGAAACAGACTCATGATTTCCAATCAGTTGGCGTTTCAGTTGCTCGGACAGTTGTCTTTCTTTTGCCTAAGGAAATGCGAAGTGGAATGATCGTGGGTGTGTGTATAAAGGAAAATGAGACAGATTGTGTGAGGTGGGTTGTTCTGTATGAAAAAATGAATGAAACTGTAAGAAAAGAAAATTCATAGAATGTGCAGTGTGAGATTGAGAATATGCACAGTGTGAGATGAAATTCAGAGAAGAGTAACAGATGATGAAGAAAACTTGAAGCAGAGAAAAATGACAGAACAAGTTGATGCAGAGCAGACCTGCTGAATAGACAGAGGAAGAGAAGAATTGCAGAACAGTTAGAAGAAGACCAGATTTACAGAACAAAGAAAGATTGGTAAGAAGTGATTTATCTCCGTAGTTGACTGTTTATTTATTCATTCATATTCTAGGGAGGTTGGGAGGTGCTCAGGAGGACTGTTGTCCTCAGAGGTTCAAGTGAGAGCTTGAACACAGGAAGTTGTAGCTTCCATCTGGTTGTAGCTAGAGAAACTAGGGTGGCAGGGTGGTGCAAGGGAGAACAAGTGTTCTCTGTTATACAGGTTGGAGCCTATGTAACTGGAAGTTGGTGCTTCCATCCAGTTGGTGCTGGAACATTAAGGGAGTTGGTGCTTCCTTCTAGTGGGTGCTAGAGAAACCAGAGAGTTGGTGCTCTAAAACAAGTTGTAGCTTGTAAAACAGAGGTAGCAGCCTCACATTGAGTTGGTGCTCAATTATAGATGATGTACAGAACTTAAAAGACTGCCTATCATTTCGAAGAAGAAGAGGTTTTCTCCCTTTATGGGTTTCCTCGTGAAAA
>ML779963.1:2261246-2276937 GCA_009831015.1 Picea engelmannii
CTTGGGAGATTGTCCCTAGACCTGAAGATAAGAATGTAATAGGTTCCAAATGGGTGTTCAAGAATAAAACGAATGAAAAAGGACAAGTTGTTAGAAATAAAGCCAGATTAGTCTGTAAAGTGTATGCACAAGTTGAAGGTCAAGACTTTGATGAAACTTTTGCACCAGTGGAAATATTGGAAGCTATCAGAATGTTTCTTTCTTATTCATGTCATAAGAACTTCAAAATTTATCAGATGGATGTTAAGTCAACATTTCTTAATGGAGATCTAGAGGAAGAAGTATATATGGAGCAACCTAAAGGATTCTCATTGACAGATAATCCCAATTATGTTTGTAAGATGAAGAAGGCCTTATATGGACTAAAACAAGCACCACGAGCTTGGTATTATAGATTGGACAAATTTCTACAAGAAAAAGGGTTCAAGAAAAGTACTGTTGACAGTAACCTTTACATTAAGTCTGAAGGTGATAATTTGCTAGTTGTTTTGGTTTATGTAGATGATATTATTTTTGGCTGTACTAATGAATCATCTGTCCAGTGGTTTTCTAATTCTATATAAACAGAATTTAAAATGTCCATGATAGGAGAACTGTCATATTTTCTTGGCCTACAAGTAAAACAAAGCTCTGCAAGAATTTTTATTTCTCAAGAAAAATATTTGAAAGAGATGTTGAAGAAATTTGAGATGGAAGATTCCTCTACAGTTAGCACACCTATGGTGGTTGGTTGCAAGCCGAGTAAATATGATATCTTACTTGATGTTGATCAAAGGACATATCGCTCTATGATAAGCAGTCTTTTGTACATCACAGCATCCCGTCCTGATATAATGCAAGCTGTTGGAATGGTAGGTCGTTTTCAGTCTGCTCCTAAACAAATTCATTTGGTAGCTGTCAAAAGGATATTTAAATACTTGAAGGGAGCAATGACTTATGGTCCGTGGTATCCTAGAAATTAGAATTTCCAGTTAACTGCTTATTCAGATGCAGACTGGGAAAACTATGTTGATGAGAGAAAAAACACCAGTGGAGGAGCATTCTTTCTGGGTGACTCATTAGTTGCATGGCTTAGTAAAAAGATAGGATCCACTTCATTATCCACTACAGGGGCAGAATACATTGCTGCTGCTACTTGCTGCACACATGGTGTTTAGGAGGAGGGGGGGTTTCTTTCATTGCGATTTCCGAGGAATTAGGTGGGGTAGGAAGAAAAAATTGCTTTCATGGTTGTACTAGGAAAGTGTTGATGGGTCCAAATGGCCTATCAACCAGATAAGGGAGAATTCCCAATGGAAAGTCCCAATTAGATGTACTCGCATTTGGGATAGCATTTTCGACCAGTATGTGGGCCTGGTTTCCACTCTAAAATATTTTCAATTATGAATCTGAGAAAACAATGTCCTCAAATGAATTAAAATATAAGCTAAATATTTAACTACTGCTATGTAAAACTATGCTAAAAAAACTCTATATTAATCTATCCTATCTTGATCAGGAGTAGACTAAAAGAATGAGCATAGTGAAAAACGATACAACCACCAACAACAATAATTCATGTATGCTAGTAAATAAGCGAAAACAATAATGATACATATATATTAACAATTAGTTACATATTATATCCATAACATCATTTTTGTATTCATAAGAAAATAAGTGATCGCATAATCATCAAGAACAGAGTCAAGAAATAGTTCGTACAACAAATTTTTATATCACTTAGGTAGAAAACAAATACATAAAGAGAAATCTCATACACATTTGTTTGAACCACAAATTCCCAAAATTTGGCTCTTTCTCTTTATCATTAAGAACCAATAGTACTATCTCCAACATATAATGAGTAAATGTCCTATGTTCCTCGCAATGCTCTCTTTTAAAAAAGAAGAGAAAGTATTCACATCTTGTAACTTTCATCATGTTAGATGATAGTTAAAACATATCGTTACATATTCTCCACTCGTACTTTATACTTTGATTATGATCAAAATAAGAAGGGTCTATTACAATATACAATGATCATGAAATTTTCTGGACTTCCATAGTATCTATATAGTCTTTCCGCAATGCATAATATTTCAATATTGCATCTATCATGTTTAGTTGCATCTTCTCCAAGTCCAAATCACCATCGAAGATTTTATCTATCACTTCCAGTTTTATAATTTACTCAGTATTATTTATGTAGTCCTTTTCCATTGTGACCATCCTTGTTGGTTTCATCAATTGATCATTTAAGAATTATTTGTTTACTTCTATGATATGCTTAACAACTTTATGGATGGCATCTATTTTGGTATCAACCTCTACTATCCTCAATTCATAGGGAGTTGATTCATCAAGGTTCAACATGACCTCCATTCCAAATTCCTATAGTAAATCATCTAAGGAATTTCATAGTCTTTTGAAAAGTTTAGTTTCTACCTTCTGTGTTCTTTCAATGTCTTCTAGAATGGGCTTCCATGAATCAAAGAGGACCTAATCATTCAATGTTTTTTTAAATTTTATATTGGCAAGGTACTTGGTGGGATATAATTAACACCCTGCCAATCAACGATCCGATCAAGAGCATCCTGAGATCTATGATACCTGCTCTTCATTTCTTCCATCGAATTTGTTAGCTTGACTTGGTCATCCATGTTCCTATCAATATTATTCAATACACACAAAAATTCACTATGTACCATCCTTACTTCTTCTTTGGCTATTTTGGCCTCTCCTTTTACAACTTCTATGTTGAGATATTTCTTTTTTCTTTCTTTCATGGCCTCTTCGAGATTATATTTCTCTTGTTATAACCCTAGAATCTTATATTCCAGTTGTTTTATGAACTTGCAAACTTGTAGGAATTCAGTCTTCCAATTAGCTATCCTTTGTGCACGACTTTCCTTCAACTGATCTATTTTTTTTTTAAGGTGTCAACTTAAGGGAATCCAAATATTTCTTGTGTATATCTTCAGCTACAAAGGTATTTCTCTCAATTTATGTATTCAATTTGTCCTTTTGGATTTGCATCACCTTTTCCATTTCTTCTCGGTTAAGCTTCTCTATTGCATTGGATTCCTTTTTGCACTCAATATTTATATTATCTATCCGTGTTTTCAACACTTCTTCAAGTTTAGCCACTCTATCTTGGGAGGTGTCCAATTTATCTCCTAATTCATATACTGACATTGCATTTGATCTTGCAAATGCATTAAGGTTTGAAGTAGTTTGTAGAGCATTGTTCTTCAGATCTGGTCCTGCAATGGATCATTCGAAATACCCTTGGATGATAGTTGTTTCTTCCATATTTCTCTTATTTGATATTTTCTCAATCCCTTTCATCTTGTTGTTGTAATAATACTCACCAAAAACTACTATAACATCTTCTAGCTCCAACACTTGAGGGGAATATAAGCAATTTCCCGGGATTTCCTTCAGTGGGGAACGCTCCTGAATGGGTATGTTAACTATGCTAACAGTTGGGCTTGCTACACAAATTTTAGCCTCATCCAATTTTATATTATTTTCTCCTTCTAATTCTTCTTCTGATTTCTTTAATGCCTCAACCTCAAGAACCTTTTTCCTTTCTTCTTCTTCTTGTTACTCTTTGTTTTGCCTCAACAAACATGTTCTTTTCTTTCTTCTTCTTGTTTTTCCTTTCTCTTATGTTCTGCATCATGCTATGATTTTTCTTCTTTCTTAGAATTATTTTTATTTTCCTCGACAATATTCTTAAGGGCTTCATCCCTTTTCTTCTTCTCTTCCATCTTAGTTTTTTTTCTTGTATTCATCTTTCTTCCTTTGAAATTATTCTTTAGCTTCTAGGGATTTGTTTAATCTTTCCTTTGTTTTCTTTTTTTCTTCCTTTACCTTTGTTTATTGCTTTTCCTTGTCTTTGGATAGAAACATTACAAATTGTTCTTTGGCTATTTTCCTTTCTCCTCTTCCCTTTGTATTTTTTCTTTGGCTGGCTCATCTTGTAGCCTGTTCAATATTGTCTGGTAAGAGATCTCTCTATCTAGAAAATTGTCGGGAACATATTTTGGAAAGATATTTGGGGCCTTATAACTCCCATAGATCCTGACATATGTATAGTATTTACCCACATACCATTATCCAATGTCTCTCAAGGTTGATATGGCTCCTTGTGATATTATGTGGGGTGGATTTCTGGAAATCATGATGAATAAGGGAGCTAAGAAGTAGTCATAGAGTTCATATATATACTTCTTGTAATTATCATCCCACATTTCTACGAAATAAATATGGATAGGTTGTTGGATATGACTCCATTCCCAACCTAAAGAACAAAAATGAACAGAAGAACATGTTGCATCTATGAGATAGGTCGACATGAAAAAAACAGGTTCCTTCATACTTGGAGATTCTTTATCCTTCTGGAAAATGTTGAATGATAGGATATGTGCCCAGTTAAATACTTTCCCTATTTTTACAATGGTATATTCCATCAGAAAACACTCCATCATAAAATGAGTACATGTCTCCTTGCTTTATAATTGACATATCATAGTACTCAATAGTATGTAGGATCCTTTTAGGTATTGTTATAGGATCAACAGTTCTCCTTTCTTAACATGTCTTACTTCATCTTCCCACAATTCTTCCATCGACCCTTTAAATTATTCATTATCTTTTCTGAACTTCTGTAAAAATGGTTTGTTTAGTGATATTGTAATTCTTGGAGGTGATATTTGATGTTTTTGTCTTATGTCTTCCAAGACACTATCAAAATCCTTGATTCATTCATTATAGTACTTGTATCCTCATAAAGATGAGTGAAACACCATATCGTGGCATCATTATATGGGAAATTCATTGGATGATCCGATATGGAATGTATCCCTCTTTCTGATATTGCAATAGGCGTCAAGGTATTCATATTCAAGCTAGAACTCTTCATTATTAAATATATTGTATATCTCATCATATAATGGACAATGTTATCTTCCATTGAAGAAATTTTTTTTTTTCACGAGAATATCATCTAGACTCTTGATAGGTGTCGGTATATTTGCTAGAAGATTTTTTCTCTTCCTAATATACGATCATGACATACTATTTTTCTAAGATTCTGTAGTAAGAAAGAACAAAATAAGTTTACCAGGTTATTAATATCATCACAAATTATTCAAATTAGACTATATACATAACTGTTACTATGGGATTCCACAAATGTCTTGGGATAGGTTGATGCTACAATATACAAAGCTCTCTCACACTTATAGAAGATGAATAATCCATCAATTAGGGTTTGAAATATGTTTTATGCACTTAAAATTTACTTCAAACCTTCTGCAACTATTGCTAAATGGTTAAAAATTGTATCGAGGTGGAGAAGTACATCACCATTAATACTCTCATAAGGACCTTCTGTCCAAATTTGTGTTATTGGATGTGCGGCATCAGAAAATTGTGGTTAGGATATTTTACATGAAAAATGTTCTCTGAAAGTGTTATCGGGAAAGAGATATCAGGAAGGTTTCATAAGATTATTTCCAAGCTCACATGCCTTGTAATGGAGATTCTCTGAGGAGTATTTTCTTCTCATATCATGATTTTTGCTAGTAACGAGGTATTATATGTTTGGATGTATTAGTTATGCTCGTTTGGTGTGTATTTAAATGTTCATCTAGAGAAAGGTTCAAAAAATTATTATTTAATTACCTTAAAGTGAATTTGTTAGGATGAACTATCAAATAGTGGATACGCTGAGAGACATATTTATATGGGATATCCTCCAAAAGTGCTATTGGAAAATATCCATAAGGAAAAATATATCATCATGAAGAATGGTGCATGGTTATTTCTTTGTTCGACGGAAGTTTCCCAAAGGAATATTTTTCATCTCGAAAATTTCACTTCCATGAAGGAATGTTATATGTGAGGAAGATTGGATGCTTGGATATAGTTAAATTGACCAATGATCAAATGACATGAAAAATAATAGAAAATATTATGTGATGCACATAGCAATATGTGCCTAACTCCAACCTACTCGTATTAGTTCCTTCGGTCCAATATATTTTCGACATGAGGTTACAGGTTAAATTCATTATGAAATAATGGATTTATTTTGTATCATGGGTAGTTCATCAGAGAGGCATGCACAACAGAAGATCCTTTTCGATGAAGAAAAACCAATTTTGGGAAGGAAGTTTTGGGGATGGAACTGTGAGAAAATATGATGTACAAAGAAAAGGCGCAGTAAGGCCAAAGGAAGGAGAAGAAAAAGAAGAACAAGAAGATAATGAAGATAAATAAAATCAATAAGATCAAGAAATAAGATAGAAGATGGGGGACAAGAAAGAACGACTAGCACAAAACCTGAGAAATCCAGTTGAGCATGAGTTGTAGCCAACTCACAATGAAGTTTCTAAAGTCCCTGATCGTAATGTATAAATATGTAAGGGGGGTCGAGAAAAGGAGAGAGACACAAAGAGAGAGAGAGAGAGTAGTATGGTGATATTTCAGAGTGCAGAGCATTGCAAAGAAGATGTAGATGTGAGGGTAATGTAGAGCACAACCAAGAAACTTGAATATAATAAAGAAGCTGACCTTTTGTGGAAGTATCACGAAGTTGCGTGAACCACTGTAAAAGTGTGTAGACTTGTATTCTTAGATGTTAATTCATGGCCTTAATTTGAATGTATGATTATCTTCAATGATGTTGATGATATAGTAGTGTGAAATAACCATGAATATATGTTTAACCACTAAATAACATTAATATGGGTATACGTTCATATATAACTAAGTAACGAGTCCAAGGTAACAATGATCTAGTGTGCGAGAGGATCTTGTAGGTATGACAGAGTGGGTTTTCCACTGCATAATATTGGTTCATGCAGTTTCCATAAAGATAACTCGAGTGAGAATTCACCTAAATGCAGGTTATGCTTAAAGGGACAGTGTCTATAGGGTTTTGTTGGACTAAGTAACTTGAACCCAGGGTCTTGAACCTACCTGTTCTCTTGCCAACAACTGATAATAAGCACTCAACATATGTATACAACTTGTATAGGTTTATTTCTGAGAAAAATAGCCCAAGAGAAGGTATTTGATTTCCTATTGGATTTCATTTTCGAAAAGGATTCAATATTTGAGTATTTTTCACCATGAGTGGAGATGTTCCAATTAGGAGTGATCCAATAGCCCTTATGGAAAGGTCACCTGACTAAATATTTTCCTTGTAATCAAAACAAGTTTCCCAAAGAGAAATCATAGTTCATTTATTGGGAGAAAGGGTTAACAAAGGAAATATAAAACTTTAATATATATCTGATCAACATAGCTATATTTGGTTAACCCTGAGACTGCATGTATAAAATATTAGTTTCTTGTACCAGTACCAAATCAAGTTAGTAATGATAAAATCCGTTTCTAAATTTTTTGAGAGGGGGACCCACTGAAATCCTATGGGATAGATAATTTTAGTCAGTAGTTGTGGGGCATGACAAATGGTGACTTGCTGGGAAGAACCGATTGTCTCTGTCTTTAAATGTATGTCTTGGTTGTAAAAATAATTTTTCTCAAGGTTTATATGAATTAACATGTCAGCCCGCATTGTGGAACCCACATCATCTAGCCTCTTACTGAAATATGGAAAATTCAGAACAACCTCGTTGTTCCTTTTAGTAATTTTTGTGAGATGGTACATGTTTTCTTTTGTTGATTTCAATATATATACACAGGAATATTGGGAGAGCATGATACCAAAAACAAATATTTATGATTGTTTTAAGGTTGATGTGTGTTCCTCATCTCTCTTTTCTTGGAACTGGTTCACTTCTAGTGAGAATCCATATCCCCGACGAGGTTTCCTCCATATCATACATGCATAGCACCACTCCTAGTAAGTGTCCATAGCTCCGACAGGTTTACATGTACTTCCCACACAATCTTATGGTGCTTTCCACTTCCTTGTTATCATGCTTTTACACACACCCTTATAGATTTTTAATATATGTATTCCTTTTTCAACATGGGGTGTTTAGGAAGTGGGGTGATATGATAGTTGCTTTGATAAGCTATCCAAATCAATATTTTGTCCTTATGGGTGTACTCTAAGAAGGTCCTAGCATATTCCTTGTATTTGTTTTAAGGGAAAATACCTCACATATATTATTCAAAATACACATATGGTCATTACTTCTCCTTTCTTTGAAAATTAGTATGTTGAGTATGAGAGTGATCACACAAGCGTAGATAACTTATAATTAGGGGAATCCCTTATTATTTTTTACAATTTGTGGTTTCTTTGTAATATTTTTGTATTAATAATTCACATTAGTTCTTTCCATATCACGTGTTCTGCGGATTTTAAATAGTAGTGCAAGGTAACTTTGTCATTTATAAACACTTGGAAATTTACTTATAAATGAACTTGGCTCTAATCCTGATATGTAATTCCAATTTTTTTGTTAGAAGTTTTACATGAATAGTGAGAAATAATTAGCAAGCACCTTATTGGGGAAAAATATTGAGAAAACTAATTCAGAAAGTAACATACTGTATAGTTTTACTCTAAAAATATTTGTAGAACTCAAAAAAAAAGTTGCGATGTCAGAGAAACCTAAGATGTACAAAAGAAGTTCACAAAAGGTGATTAAGAGAAATATTTCTTGAGAATATGACCATTGAAAGAGAACTCTTCAATGTATACCTCCAATGTTCTGAGTTTGAATATTCCTGAGCCAATATTTTCATGAATTTGATATGGGCCTAACCACATTTTTTGGAATTTAGTGTGCTTTCCTTTCATCTCATTTTCCTTATCCCATTTAAGAGCCATATGTACCTCTAGAAAACAGAGGCTTTTTCAAACCATCTATTGATCAATTCTTGATGTTTCATTAATTTCTTTTTAGATTTCTCTGTGTCTTCTTCCAGCTTAAGGAGCATACTTAGTCTTTGTTTCATTATTAGACATTTTTTGTCTTGGATAGATTGAGATAATAACAGAGAAGGAAGGACAATGTGGGTTGGAAAGACAACCTCTTGTCCATAAACCAGAAAGAAAGGAGAGTTTCCTAAGGAATCTTTGGGTGTTACTTGGTCAACCCACAGGGAATTAGTTAGGGAAAAGTGTCAGTTCCTTTGGTGTTCTATCACAACGTTTTTGAGATATTTTTTCATATTTTTATTTGTGGACTCAACTAACCCATTACCCTAGGGATAATAATTATGTTGCGTATTTTATCTTGATATTATTTTCAAGTGTATACTAAATTAATTTCAATGAAGAAAAATATTTAGCATTATAACACACCAAATAGTTTGAAACACCAAACATAGTTACAATGTGGGTATCAAGGAAAAATATCACCTGTTTTATGTTTACCACTTTGAGAGGAATTAATTTTGTCCAATGTGTGAAATAATCTATTATAGTTAGGATATACTTGTGAAGATGGGAAGAGTTAGGATTGATCTCTCCTATCATATACCCCAATATTGAAATGTATGTTGAATTGAAATGGTTTGAATAGGAAATCCAAGTTTCTTTTCTCTTCTAGTTATCTTTTTTACATTCTTGTCACTTCCTTGCGTATGTATGAGCAACTCTAAATAAGGTGGGTCAGTAACAACCTACTATAATAATATTGTGTGATATGGTATGTCCTCCCAAATTTGCTCCATATAGACCATCATGAAGTTTAGATAGGATATTTTATTCATCATGTTTTTCTAGACATCTCAAGAAAACACCATCATAGTCCTTCCTAAATAATATCCCTTAAGCAAGGTGATATCGAGCTAACTTGAGCCTAATAGATATTTTCATTTTTGGTTCCATGTATTATGGAGGAGTGATATGAGTCAAATAATACTTCATTTCATAATACCATGGATCAATATTGGTAGGGATATAAGAAACTTCCTTTCCAACAAGTTATCATCTTCATAAAGTTCATCTTCATAATTTTTGTTCCCTGTTGATTGAATTGCCAACTTGCAGAGTCCTTGTTATTGAAAAATGTTTGTAGGCATTATATATAATTCATATTATTGTAAAGATATAATATAGTTGGTTCTTTTGTGTTGTGCTGGTTTTGTCACCTGGGTGAGGAAAACAACAACACTTGCATGTTTAGATAATCCTGCTAAACAAGACAAAAAAGTTTGTGAGTAGGTTAGACAAACCAAACACACATGAAAAAAAAGAAATATAACTAAAAAAAGATAAGAAATAAATTTTAGAAATCTTGAGAAAGTTAGAACCATGAAAATCAAACAATGACCAACATAATGTTACCAATGGATCAATAGATTAGTAGAAAAAACACCGTAGATAAAAGGTAGGGAATTATGCGTCCTCTTTTCCTCCTTGGAGGGCTCTTGAGTTCCCTAATTGAGAGCTCTTATCTCCATACAATAGAAGAAATGAAAAATGGTGAAGAAAAACAATGCCTATTGCCTTAAGAGGTGAGTGGAATGGCCTATTACAATGGTGCTTGAAAGCTTCAAAGAGAAAAGAGGCTTCTCAAGGAAGAATTCCTTTAGCATAAAAATACCTTGAAGATCATGGTTTCTTAGCACACCCATGGATCGTATTTATAGGATCCATTCATGACAAAATGTAATTGGTTCATAGTGTGAAAAGGTGCCTTTTAGGGCACCCTATAGCCCTTGACCATCCCCCTATTGGCAAGTATTTAACAGATAATGAACAGATAGCGAATGCGTGTCATTGATGGCAAGTACAAAGATGAAGATGGCATGAGTACAAAAAGTATGTAATAGATGGGAATTATGAGAAGACGTTGTAGAGAAGATTGTCAGGCTGCTAAATTGAAGATTTAAATGACTTGAAACACTAAATTGTCAAACCAGGGTAAGTAAACTTAGAGCTGCTACACTGTATGTGCGGGTAAGATAATTCCTATCTAAAGACTATCCTTAAAAGAAAACATAAACTCACTTTGAGAAACTGAATCTTAATGACTATCTTGAAACTTATCATTTCCCGTTTAATTCACCAAAAGAGAAACAGTTCTATGCTTGAGTGCCGGTACTTCTATTTCTACTCTACTGTAATTTCACAAGACTGTCTACCACTATCTTTACTCATCTATCAACACTATTTCTATCTATCACAGAAAGATTATTTCCTAAAATTATTTTAATCTAAACATTGAAAACAAATCTAACTCTGTCTACAGGAAAAATAAAAAAACTATTCTACTTACCCTACTGGTACCGGAAGCTTCCCCTAAGTTAATTGCAACCGAACTATCTAACAGAACAGAGTGGCCTCACTATCTAACAAGGCAAAGTACATTCAAACTCTAAGTTATGGTCAGATTGAAAACTGGAATCGAAACAGACCTAGCTCATGCTCTAAATTTTACAGGAATCAACCATGCTTTGATACTCATCAACGTAGAAAATATTTAATAAGCTGGAAACGATACAGTTGAAGAATAATAAATCAATGTTCTGAACAGTTAATTCCAAGACTCAATAAACTAACATGCAGGCAATTACTATGCTACTGAAATAATCTAAATTTAATGCAAGGACAGCAGTGACTTGCACCTGTTTGGCGGGCCCAACCAAAAGGTACAAACGGCAAAGGAAAGAACCAAAACTACTCAATCATGCTACGCAAACATTGTGTAAACTTCATGCTCCATTAACTCAGAAGAAAATACTCAAATCGTATACCAGTCGAGTAACATAACGCAACAACAGTTTGTATTCAAAAACATGTGTTCACGATATAACATAACATAACCCAACCGTTTATTAGGAGTGATCCTCGGGTTATATATAGATCCTCCTCTATAACAGTCTGAAGAAAAAATACATTAGTTCCAACGGATCCCAGATCCGAGAATAGCTTGAAATCAAGTTTAAAAATGGTCTTCACATCTTCGTGACACGTAGTGTCACGAAGTGTGAACCATGAAATATTAACGACTCAGTTCTATCATTGTGCCTTCAATCATCGTATGAGCGATGAATCCATCTGTCATGTAAACCTCACTGTCTCCCCCTCTGTCCATAACGCGCGAATCTGTAGCATCTTTGTTGGTGTCTCCACAGGGTGCGAGCTGGTACCTGGTATTGGCAAATCCTGTTCCAAGAATAGAAGTGGTACCTAACCCAAGCCACGTTAGTTCCATTGTTAATTTAAAGCATCAAAATTCATAAAAATAACTTGAAACGTAAAGATACCTTAAGTAGCCCCATTGAGTGGTAGGGAGATGTCAATTATGTCAAAACAAGGCCAAAAGGGGTGGTANTGGGTATAGAGATGGAGGTTTTTGTGATATCATATAGGCAAAAACATGATCAAAACTGGAGACCAACATGCCCCCATACTGAAGTCTTTGCCTGTCCTCAGGCAACAAAAAGTCAAAGACTGGTAGCAATCAGAGGGTTGCAGCAGCTGCAACCAACATTTGTAGCCTCTCCTGTTTCTTCAGATTTCTGATTTCTTTCTTGAGGACTCGGTTGATTATAATATGCTTTCTGGTAGTGTTCTGTAGTTGCCTGTTCCTTTTGAAAATACCCTTATTCCTCTGTTTTAACCTTTCAATTTTGGACAAGAGGTGAGTTACCCTGAGTTTCATGAGTTCATTCTCAGTTTTAATATGTCTATCCAATACGGTGTACTCATGTAACTTCTCTTTCAATCGGTTATTCTTGCTTTCTAGTTTTGCCACCATTGGTTTCAAGGATCGACTTGAGGAAATCTCACAGTAGGTTTCAAATGTTCGATCTTGTCCTGGATGTGCTTGAGGACTAGACGCATGAGTAAACTCATCTGGACTTTGATAAGGGGTGTGAACTCTATCGGAATTATGATCAGGACTGAGTTCAGGAGTGAACTCATCTGGGCTGTGTTCATAAGTGTCAACTGGATCAAAATTATGATCTGGACTGAGTTCAGGAGTGAACTCATTTGGGATGCATTCATAAGTGTCAACTCGACAAGGTTCAGGAGTGGACTCTCTTTGCATCCGAACAGGGGTACCTGTTGGTACTTGAGTTGACTCATTCTGCACAATCCCTTTGGGTGTAGTAGCCTGCCGATCCACTTTACGGTTTTTTCAAATGAATTGGGACAGGGTCCAAGTCATTTCAGAGGGCTTTGGAGCCTCCTCGTGAGCATCCACACTTTCCAACCTCTCCTGTGGTGGGTAACTGGGCACCGAGTTGTCCATTCTTGGCAATATGCTTTTACATTTTCTTTTTGGATTCCTCCTAGGCTTGTCAGTCAACTCTGCCAGTTCCTCTACGTCAATTATGTTCTCAGCAGCTAGGGAAGAACTCAGGATTTCAATGTTTGCCTCTGTAGGTGTGGTGTCTTTCACAGTTTCAGTATTGGTTTCTACTTCGTCATCAATTGGAGGTTCTGAATCAGGGTCCCCAACACAGTCTTTGGTCGGGGTTTTAACCCTCTTTTTCCTGGAGTTCAACTTTTTGTGTGGGGGAATAGGCTTCACACTCCTATCTTTAGACTGGGCAGAAGCGAGGGTTTTTACAGTGAATAGATCCCAAGTTTCTTTCTTCTTGGACAGTGCAGACTTAATCAATATTTTAACTAGACCAAAATGAAATAGGCTCCCACGAAAATCTTTGGCCTTTCGTACCTGTTCGGCCATCTTTTTTAAACTTTTCAATAGAAAGAAAGGTATGTTCAGCAGATGATTACCTTTAAAGTGTAATAGAAGTCGGGCATGGCAGGGAAATACGATGGTGTAGCGACCTTCACACGTGAGATAATGCTGGAGGATGGCTAACAATTGAGCCCACTGTGGTTCCAACCATGATCGCGACGTTCCCTCGGACCACTATGTTTCCCGGTACTGTGGTTTCAACAGTTGCGTACAGAGCTTTTTATGAACAGGATGACCCTTTGTCCATCTCTGACCTGTGGTGGGCAATTGAATTGCCTCTGAAATGAACTTCTCCGTGATTTTGAACTCGAGTTCACCCACTTTGGCGACCCCACCCTAAAAATGCAGAGAAAACTGGAGCGTGATTGCATCGTTATATCCATAGAACTTCTTTAGAAACGGCTCCCACCCTACTTGCTTAAAAATATCTCTGGTTGCCTCATACTCCGGAAGGGCCTCCAAGTCTGGGTATGTCTCTGGTTCATGGTGATTGGATAACATGGTTCCACTTGATATCACAGGGGAAGTTTATGGGCGAGCAGCGAAAGTTGGATGAGGGCGACGAAGGAAGGGAATGTGATGAAGGGAATAGTCGGGAGGAGAGTCATATGAGAATATTTGAATTGGCGTGGGGGTCGATAGGGCGTCGAAAAATGATGAGAGTCGTACGAGGGTGCAGAGTTATCATATATGAGTCATGTCGAACTCAACTCCGGGAATGTGGTGCATTTTTATGATATGAAATGTCATGGCGGGTCAGTTCATTAGGTACAGGTCATGGTTATGATTAAACATTGTGGAGTAAACAAGGCATCTTTATTTCAAACTATTAATATGTAAATTAATGCAGTAAATCAATATGAACTAATCATACCTGAGTTAAATTACCTATCCCCATTATTATGAAAGTCTTGTTGTGGAATTTTTCTTTTGAAGTCAAGTCTCGATCTGAAGGGTGTGAAAATTGTGATTGCTCTGGTATCTCTGATGACCACTGTAACTGATGAACTATGTGCTGGTACTGACTGGTACTGACTGGTACTAATGGAACAATCAGGAAACTGCAGAAAAATTTGAACAAATAATATCGTTCTGAGAAAAACTTCCTCTGTATAACAACAAATTATCTGATGATGATCCCTGAAACTGGATTTTGTTCTTGTCCTGAAAAAGATCATTGAAATCATGTCTTCAACAGATTCAAAGCTTCACCCCTGGTACAAGTCTGATTTGTGTGAATGGATGTTCTGGAGTCGAACACAAACAGAAATCATCGAATTACCAGCCATTAATGAATGTTGTTAACCGATGCGAGATGACCCACCAGTGATGTCAATGGGCCTCAAGGTACGTACAACACATCCTAACAGGTACGAATAGAGGTGTTGGTGTCGAGTCACCTGCAGGATCCATCAACCAAGAGACATTGGTGTGTTCCCAGGGTTGTCAGCAAGGACATCTGCCATTGAGTCATGCAGAGTCCAGGGTGCTAAATAATCTCTAATCTCTGCTCCAGATAAGGTGCTGATGTCGATGGAGTGAAATTTGTTGGAAGGTGGACCTTAACGTATTCCACATCATCCAACACGAGTGCAGATAGAAATCTTGCAGACATAATTTTTAGAACAGTAACCACTTACTTGTGGATTTTATGAGCCCAAGTTAGTACATGCTCATTGCTTCCTCATATTTGGAGAGTCCGAGGAAATGCCAAAAGAAGACTCTAAGGGGGTTTCTTTCCCATAATAATTCACCAGGTCTGGTAAATAATAATCCTTCCTGATAAATGCCCCTTTCATACTTTAATGAGCAAACAAAGGGAGCAAACAAGCTCGAATTTATTTGTTTCAAAACAAGTTAGTCATATTGATAAGAGAATCTCATGAAATAAAATAGTCTTACCTTCTTACTTGTTGTGAGAGAGTGATAAAGTTCAGTTCTGCACTTGTTCTGAGAAACCTGTAAAACTGAAAACAAAACATCAACATATCCAAAAGAAAGAAGAAAATAAATGTTGTTTTTTTTTTCTTTTATATTATTCGTTTTTTTTTATT
>ML779963.1:2305156-2326141 GCA_009831015.1 Picea engelmannii
AATCAACAACAAATTCTCCAAATCTTAAAGGACAACCTGACCATGGCACAAAATCGCATGAAACAACAAGCAGATCAACATCGTAGTGAAATAAGTTTTGAAGTAGGGGATTGGGTGTTTTTAAGACTACAACCATACAAACAAATATCCCTCAAGAAAGCCAATAAGGATAATAAATTATCACCAAAGCACTATGGACCTTATAAGGTGTTGCAAAGGATTGGTACTATGGCATACAAATTGGAGCTTCCTGCATCTTCACGAGTACACCCAGTTTTCCATGTTTCATGCTTAAAGAAGGTTATGGGTGACAAGATCCCAGTTCAAACTATATTTCCAGAACTTGACGAGGAAGAAAAAATCATATTGGAGCCTGAAGCAATCACTGACACAAGAATTCGCTAGCTAAGGAATATATCCATTTCATATTATCTCATTAAGTGGAGGAAACTACCAAATGAAGATTCCCCTTGGGAAGATGAGTCTTTTATACAGAAGCATCCAGATTTACTCAAGCATTGCAGAGAACACTTGTCTCAAGCGGAGGGGCATGTTAAGCCCTAATATTGGCTCATTACCCCTTAATTGGGGCATATTATATTAGTAATGTTATTTTATTTATGTCGGCTTTAGGCCGTTAGTTGTAATTATACTTCCTAGTCTCCTATATATACCAAGGAGACATTTTCATTTTGAATCATATTGTAGTTGAACATATAAGTGGGGTAAAAGGAGGTTGCCCCCTCGAAGAGGATTATTATATGAAATTATCTCTTTTTCAAGGCGTTGAGTACTTTTCCTGAGGTTTTTCTATGCTATATTGATGTTTGGTTCTTAACATCGCAACATGAAGAGTCAAGATGCCTCATCGTAGAATCTAGAAATTGTGAAAGTGCGAAACGCATAAATCATAGCTAATCCAACGGTGCAGATGAAACTGAAGGAGATCAGAGGGCTACTGTTGCACATCACAGTGTAACTATCAGAACCACTGATGGTGTCTGCCAGAGGACTTGAAGACACTTCGGGGTGATTGACAGAGGAGATGAAGAGTCTCTGGGAATATTCAAGAGGGATAAAGATGCTCGTGGAGGCGATTAACAGCTGGATGAGCATTGAGGCTTGTAACTTGAACAGAGAAGGTGAGCTCAAATGTCACAGAGAAGATGAAGAGTCTCAACTTCCAGAGAGGCTGAGGAATCTCAGCATAACACATAGTGATGTTGAACGAGTGGAAAAACGGTCAGAGAAGCTGAAGAGTCACGATGATGATTAGACAGAGAAGTCCAGTTGTGGAGGATAACGACGTGGTGTGAGTATGCAGAGGGATTGTGTGTATTGCATGCATAAGGTGCACAAAATCTATAAATACACAGTATAGTGAAGAGATGCGGTTGTTGTTGTTGTTGCTGGAATTGCTGTGGATGTTGTTGTTGAAGGTGATGCATGCATGAAGAAGGATCAGAGTGCAGCAAATGAAAAGAACAGAAGAAGAACTATGCAGTGAATGGACATGGAACACATATCATAAAAGCAGAAGAACAGAATGGGCAGTGGATGCATGCTGGAAGACAGCGAGGAGGTCTGAGTAGCAAAATCTTGCAGAATAGTGATGAGATTGGTAAGCTGTTATTGAACATTATATCACTGTAATAGGTTTTAGTATTTCATATTCATAATCCAGGGAGGTTGGGAGGTGCTAGGGAGGACTAGTGTCCTCAAAGGTTCAAGTGGGGTCTTGAACACAGGGAGTTGGTGCTAGAGAAACCAGGGAGTTGGTGCTTCCTTCTAGTTGGTTCTAGAGAAACCAGGGAGTTGGTGCTAGAGAAACCAGGGAGTTGGTGCTTCCTTCTAGTGGGTGCTAGAGAAAAATAGAGAGTTGGTGCTCTCAGCAAGTTGTAGCTTGCAAAATAGATGTTTTAGCCTCACAATGAGTTGGTTCTCAAATGTATGATAATGTAAAGAATGTAAATAATACTTATCATATAAAGAAGAAGAGGTTTTTACCCTGTATGGGTTTCCTTGGGAAATTTATGTCTCTGTGTTTCTCATATATGTGATTGATGTTGAATGTGCCATTGTTCATTTCCTTGCATTATTGTGATCATCATTGAGTGCCTTGTAAATATTTTAGATGAAGCATAATTTTTTAAGCATGATGACAACTGATTCACCCCCCCCCCCTCTCAGTTGTTCAACACCCCCAAGTTAGATTTCACTCAGATATGAGTGTCAAATCATGTTGGGGTTCATAATAGAAGTGGTTGAGGGGCTGAAAAGTTCCATAAATGTGTGGTTCATATAAGTGCGCGACTTTTCTCATAGACAGTCACACATTTTTCTCATAGTGTGTGTTGAGGGCTGTGTTGGACCGCACATACTATGCACTATGTGTGCGCTTACTTTGGTGAATATGCGCACTTTGATTTTAGACCCAATTGTATATTTTTTTTCATTTTAATGGACTTCAGTGTTGTAGGTGGACTAATTGTTGCTGGCATTGATGTGTTTCTTCAACCATTTTTGTGCAATATTGTAGATGATTTTTTAGTGATAATAGATGCCCCCTGATGTTTGAGGTTAGGAGCATATGTATAGTCAAAAAACATCAATGTTTATTTTTCTGAGAGTGCCATTGTAATGAAGAGTAAAGAGAGGGACTACAAGAGTGATCTGTTGGACGGAGTGGGAAAACTGTGGGACCCAAACCTTTCTCTAGGGATAAAAAACAAATATGTGTACAAACGAAGCGGGCATGCCCCATGCTCATGTTATGAAACCAAAATGTGAGGCTATAACTAAAGATACATGTTGATGTAGATAACTACAGTGCCCTCAGGGGCGGTTGATGAGGACATATGAAAGTTCTGAATGGTAAACAAACTCTGAAGTAAGGCAAGGATGACTACATGAATTGTCAACGACTCGTAGGAATTGATGGCCTAATAGATTCAGAGGTCTTTGATTGGTATCAAACAATTGCAATAGTCATATAGTAAGACCCTCCAAAACATGAGAGTTTGTTGAAATTTAATTTTATGGGGGTCAATGGAATTAGAGAGAAATGATGATTCTCTCTGTGTCATCCGAGGCTCCTCATTAAAAAGGAAATGAGATTCAAGATACTTTTTCCCTTTTGGAAATTGTGTTGATGTTGACAGGAAGGGAGATGTGACTCCAAGAAGAAAAAGGATTCATGAAATCCAATGAGTAATATATGATATCGAGTACAGAGGGGTAACATGAATGAAGTCAAGATGTTGTGGGACTAGAGACTGCCCTTGTTTGGGGTGTTGAAGGATGATTGGCAACAACTTTAAAACTAGATCTAGCGTCAGGGGGGATAACTAGATATGGGGTTAAACTGTGTCAGAGTTTAACAAAGTGGACAAACTCAGAGATCATGGGTATATGGATTTGGGATACTCGGGGTTTGTGAACGATGTTGGAATGAAAAGAGAGTGGATTTCCCAACCAAGGGTGACATGGGTAGCTTTTCTATGAAAAATAAGGCCATCAATGATGACGACGAAAATGCTATGTATATGCTGAAAACAAAGGATTTTTACAAATACCAAAGAAATAAAGAATAATTTGGGTTCAGTATACATATATAGAAATGGGTGCCCTAGTGAAATATGGCTTGTCCTGTGAGGGAGCAAGTTTGTGAAAGAGAACTGGTGGAGGATGGGGGCCCGATGGGTGGGTTTCTGTATTAGGTAAATGGATGGAGGACAATATGCAGATGAGAAAACTGACGGTGGATGAGATGGAGGGATAATGAAACTGTGGAGGTGCAGTCAATACAACCGAGATGATATGTTCTAGGATTCCATTGGTAAGGTTAGAAATATGATGAGAAGAAGTATGGGGTTCATTCTTGGAAGTGCATAAGGCTATTAGGACTCCCATCCCTAGGGGTGAAATCAACATCAGTGTCAAGTTTCCAAGGGGAACTCTGAATGGGACAAATCTTGTCGGGGAGAGTGCCATTGGATGATAGTACCCAAATGCGGTAGAGGGAAAATGTATTGCAGAGCTAGATGTGAGGACCATAAAGGTAAATGTGAGAGGGTGTGATTGGGATATGAAATTGATTTACAGAGGGAATAATTACATGCTAGTGTCTAACATATACCTGAAGGGGTTGTAAGCATGCAGAACAAGTACTTGCACACATGAAAACCAAATACCTGACATGAACAATATCTGATGATAAAGAACATATACCAACTATTTGATAAAATTTTAAAGTGAGCAGACGTACCTGAACATGATGTGAGAAAAATGCTCCTACGAGGCTAAGTGAAGATGATGACCCGAGGAATGTGAATGTGTATATGGTGGGACTAGGATCCCGTGGATGAGAACGGATTGAAAAACAAAGGCTCTGGGCTCCTGTAATAGAGTGTGGAAGTTGTGAAAAAGGGGTTATATATGGTTGGTGGGCCCACAATTCCACATCATTTGTACCTGTCACTGTTGCTAAGTTGACAAGATAGTTGTGAGGAGATTTGGATATTGTGGGACCATGAGGCTACCGATGCGGGAGTGGCGAGAGACAGGTTAGTGGTCCTATCATCTTGTACCTTGTTAAATTTCTAGTTTGTAGATAGAGGTTGTACGGAGGGTCGTACATGGGATTATAAGGGTAGGGGCCCACGAGTGCGCGGGAAAAGGATAAATACGCACACATATGTGCACGGGTATTACTCAATTTACCACACATAATGTGTGGTTGTGTTGGACACAACTGTCCATGTGGATGTATATTTCTTGACGAGGATCCCATTCTATGAGATGGCCTTTCTTGTTGAGCCCCATCTTACCGGGGATGATCGGGTGGAGACTATGGCGGCTCGCCACTGTACTGGGCCAAACCCTATGTCGGGTTCGGTCATTTGAATCGAGGTGATTGATGATATTCTTATTGAGTGTATTGTGGCAATGGTTTTGAGGATATATGGATCCTTGGATACTTAGAGGATCATTGGTGGTCAGTTGAGGGTTGTAGAGAAGGTCCTGGATGGGGACTTGTTTGCATGGGGTGTGCTTATGCACACCAAGATGATGGGACAATTGATCCAGTGTCGGCGAGATGACTCTGGTAAATTTGATTTTTGGTCCATTCTGGTGGTCTATTTTTTAGAGAGGGTGCCTCTGTTGCGCCCGAGGATCCTCCTCGATCTCATGGGGTGATGAGAGCCATGACTGATGCGGTGGGCTCACGTGTTGGCCCGACATGGAGGTGGGGAGGGTGGCCATTATTTCATGGCTAGGGTGTCTTGAGTGGCTCTAAATGCCACAAGTTATTTTGAGGTATCCATACGTGGGTATGGATTACGGCCATGATCCAGATATGATGTTGCCTCCTGGGGAGGACTGGGACCAGTGAGGTATGTGTTTGTGTTATACTTTTATGTTTTTTGATTTTGATAGATAGCATTGATTATATATGTATATGTATGATGACACTATCTCTAGTGCTTTTTTGCAGATGTGGGGACCTAAGGGAGAGAGGCGGAGTTTGTCGGCGAGCCAACTCGCTGGGGGCCAACTCGACTAGCGCCTGCAGAGCCAAGGGTTGGACAAAGGAAGCAGAGAGATGATGCTGGTGTTGGACCAATGAGAAAGACGCAGGAATATGCGAGGGTGATGTTGGAGGACCTTTGTAGACACTTCGAGCGATTTTTATAGGGTACCTGAGGGCATGCGGGCCCACATCTAGGACCCTGGAGCAGTGCATGGGCCCACATCTAGGACCTTGATCCATTGAGAAACAATGGAGAGGGAAATGATGATTGGTTGATTGGCTCCTGGACTTGGAGGGCCCCTAGCTGGTGGGTCACCTATGACTGACAAAGGACCCCGGGGGGGAGCTTTTGGGGCACCTTGAGTGACATTTTTTTTTATATTAATGGGTTTATGGGCCCAATTTTGTATAGGGTATTGGATACCCATTTTTTGTACTCATAGGGGTGAGGGGACTTAGGAGCCTACGAAAAATTGTACATGTATATTTTTTGTATACACTCATGACATTTGATGATATATATATATATATATTGGATCATTCATGTCTTTTTGTGTTATGTTTTTATGTATGATGCCTTTTCTATCTATTGTAACAAATTGATAATGTTATGTATAAAACAATGTTTAATGTGATAAATGCCAATCTAATACTAGGTTAGCCATGTGATCTGCTACTTGATTGAGTTGTCTTGGAATATGTGTAAATGTGATGGAATAAAAGTTGCGAGATATGAGTCTAACTTGCAGGTATTTGTGAAAGAGGCAAGGATCGTGAACATGATATACATTGTTGAGATGCAGGACGACAAGGTGGGAATCTAATAGAACGCTAAGGTGACAAATGTGGTGGTCATTGGCCTTGGAAAGAATACCAGTGAAGAGTCGTATTCATCTTGGTTGTTGGTGGGCGAGCCCAAACATATGCCACTGGAGTGGAGCAGGACATGTGAGGGAGTATAGAGGGCCCAAGTCGCCGAAGCGAGATTATGGGTCCAACGGCTGGCACCATCAACGTAACCGATGTGGGAGGCTGATGGATAATGTATTTGTCAACAAAAAAGATGATAGATCAGACATGAGGAGTAGTGGTGATAACGAAGACTAAAACATCTACAAATGTGTACAAAGAGAAATCTAAGGTAGGGGGGCTATGCTTAGGCGTAAAAATTATTTAAGTACAACCCATTGACGGGTTATTTGAGAGGGTATCCTTCTGGAGAGGCCAAGATGTAGGAACCTTTACTGAGGAAGAGTTGCATGATGTAGGGTCCATGCCATAATGAATCGAATTTCCCATGGATGAGAGTATCATGGGTTATATCGTAGGCTAACATGAGATCACCTTCGTTAAATGAGAGAAGGTTGACATGGAAGTTGAAGGTGGATTTGGACCATTTTTTAAATTCCTCATTCTGTTGTAATGAAGATCAACGATCTTCATCAAGAGACTCTAAGGTCAGTAGGTGCTACTGCATTGGAGTGGTGTCAAGTAATAGCTCAATGATAGTGTGTAATTTGGGGATTTCACACTCAATAGGGAGGGTGGCTTTGATCCCATGGACGAGGTGGAACAGTGTAAAACTAGTGGCATTTTTTACTGCCATGCAATAAGCCCATAAAGAGGAAAACAACATATGATGCCACTTGGTCTTATGTTTTTTGACAGTACGTTGTAGCACGGTTTTGAGGACTTTGTTGACAGCCTCGACTTGTCTGTTGGACTCATTGTAGTATGGGGAGGATAACTCATGGGAGAAGCCTAAATTTGAGGAGAGTTCCACAAATATCGCATTCTCAAAGTGGTTATCATGATCGAGCACTAGCTGTAGTTGGAATCCGAACCGGGTAATGATGTGGTTGAAGAAAAAATGGGTTGTTGTGTCAGCGATGTTGTTAAATGTGGGCATGGATTTGACCCATTTAGTAAAGTAATACACTTCCATGACAATGTACTTGTGTCCATTACTGTATGGAGGATGGAAAGTCATGAAATCTATGTCCCATTTACAAAAGGGGTCGGCTGTGATGACTGGATGTAGAAGAGTTGGTGGTGCTCATGCTTTGTTTGCATAAAGATGGAATTTGTCGCATCGCTTGATAAGGTGGATTCATTCATAAAATAAAGTGGGCCAAAAGTACCCTGATCGAATTAGTTTTTGGGCAGTGGAAATACCCGAGAGGTAAACCCTGCAAGCACCATTGTGGAAATCGTTCAAGACTATGTCAGCTTCATCGATGGTAAGACATCATCAAAGAATGGTGTTGAGCCCACGACGATAGAGAATGTCTCCGATGAGGAGGTATCGGGGGGGCTAGTGGTGAATGTGTCAACGACCATCTCGAGAGAGATGAGACCGAAATTTGTTTCTGTGAAGGTAGACGAGGAGGTCATCATACCAGGGTTCATCAGAGGGGATGAAGAAGAGGTGTTCGTTTGGGACATCCTCATTGATGGGGGAAGCTTGAGTGTCCGAGGGAAAAGTCGTAATGAGTTTGACGAGGATGAGATATTTATTTCTTTTGTGAGTAGAGAAATTGAGATTGTACTTCTGGAGGATAACGATCCATCGAGTAAATTTTCCATTAATATTCCTTCGAATAAACAAGTACTGCATGGGGGTGGAATCTACTATGACCTTGGTAGTTCGAAGCAGGATACAATGTCACAGTTTTTGGACTGTGAGGACCATTTCTAATGTGATTTTCTCATCATGTTTACACTTCAGGGGTGGCCCTGAAAGGTTCTTACTGATGTATTAAATGACATGCTCTCACTCATCATCCCCTATTTGGACGAGGAATCCTACTACTGAGACAGTTGAGGCTGATAGGTAGAGGATGTAATCACGATCATAGTTTGGGGGACTAATCAAAGGGGCATTGGATAGGGAGGCTTTTAAATCATCAAAAGTTGTTTGATCATGTTCATCCCATAGAAATAGGATATCATGTCACAGTAGGCAGAGGAAACCATGTGCATAAGTGGCATAGTCTGGGACAAAGCGACATAGAAAGTTGGATTTTCCTTGCAAGCTTTGTAGTTGGTGTAAATTCCTAGGTGGTGGAATTTTTGTGATAGCTTGGACCTTGAGGGGGTCCACAGTAATGCCATGTTGGGAGACATTGAACCTAATAAGGTGCCTGACAGTGATGCAAAAGATGCACTTGAGGGGGTTCAACCAGATATTGTACTGGTGACATCGTTGAAAAAGAATGGGTAAGTCGTCTAAATGTTGAGTTCAGTTTTTGGATTGAGCAGTGAAGTCATCCAAATAATCAAGAATGATGCAAGCAAGATCATGGAAAACATAGTTCATTTCTCATTGAAATGTAGTACATGCATTCTTGAGTCTAAAAGGCATGAAGTGATAAGAAAAGGTACCCTAAGGTGTAGTAAAAGCGCTTTTATACGGATTTGCTGGATGGAATTGGATTTGACTGTAGTTGGAGAACCCATCGATAAGGGATAGTGCCTCATGGCTGGCACTATCATCAATGATTTGGTCAATGAAAGGGGTTGGAAAGTGTTGGGATTTTGTGACAACGAATTCTTCCAAGGATGGATTTGGATCCTATTATTCTGCGTTGGTTGCAACTAAAATAGACCAAGTTAGAATATGGATAGGAGTGCATTTAATAGTTAGTTTCTTTTGTAAAAGTATATAAATTCATGTAAGCCCGTAGAGGTAGATATGACAGAGTGAGAGGAGTGAGAGAACTTGCAAATCTGCGATAATCTCCATGATCTAAATAATAATACAATCAATGCCTATGCTTGGTGGATGTAGCCCAACGTTTGGGTGAACCACGTAAAATCCCTTTGTTTATTATCTATGTGATTGTTAATTATCATATGTGAATTGTATTTTTTTTCATTTTCAATTCTAACAAGTGGTATGAGAGTTGGTTGGAGGAGAGGGTGTCGATGGCGTCAAATTCTTGGAAGAGCCACGGGAATGAAACCAATGTACAGTGCGTCAATTTCCACATCGTCGTAGGGGCCTCCTCTTGGAAGGTGCGACGTCCTATAGGATGACCTTTGATCCTTGAAAATTCCTGAACACGCCGCACTCTAGCTATATCGGGAGGGGCAATGACCACCATACATAGTCTCAACTTGGTTTTAGTTGGAGGTGTGATGACCCATACTAGCACGTCACAGGGAACTCACTTTGGGAGGTGCGACAACTCCCACATATTAGAAAACATTTGCATATGTGTTTTTCTTTCTTATGAAAAAGTAAAGGTATGAATTAAATGGTGAATACATTGTTGATTAAGGTTGGTTGTCATTGATGTCAACCCTTGAAGAAATCCCCATAGCACAAAGGTTGGGTAATGGACCCAAGATTGTTTGATGTAAAGATGACTCGTTATTTTCTTGTCATGGTTGATAATAAGTATAAATGGATGAACTCCAAAGTGGTCCCCTTATGGTGAAATCCCTCACGGGAAGGCACTTTGCGGATTGAGTTATCCTAGAAATATGGTTAAAGAACCCATGCTTATTTGTGGAATAATGAGATGAACACTAGTGAATTTGTTAGTGAAACTATCCTAGATGTCTAGTGATTTCATGCCATTTCCGGTGGTATGTGGAACGTCACATAACTCCTCATGGTTAGAGAGTTATGGAAATGAGAAGTTGGAGAACCCAGGTTTGGGTAATGGACCCAAGTTTGTTTGATGGATAATAACATGGGTTTTGATATATTTTCAGGTAATACTATTATATATGGAAAGTACATGTAATTCCATTTCTGGTGGTATGTGGAACGCCACATAACTCCTCATGGTTTGAGAGTTGGAAGTTGGAGGACCCTCATATGTCATCTAGAAGCCCCAAAAGGTCAAAGTAGTCAAAGTGGTTTAAGAGATTTTAAAAGGTAAATAATAAATTTAAGTGATTAGCGTACTATAATTCAAAGTGAATACAAAATAAATTAATTCTGAGGAAAGTGAAGAAAAGAAGGCTGGAATTCAAGGCAGAATAAATTCTTTTGATGATGCTTTCTAAGGTATGTTTTTTTCAGGTCATCTCACCATTTTCAAAATAATTGTTTTTCTAGAATGATTCATACCGGTAAATTGTTATAAAATTGAGGAAACATATCCAGGTATATTTGGTAAAAATTTTCGCTTGTGGTTCATGGTATTTTTAGACTTACACTCCGTGGAAAATAGGGTTTGTGGCTAGTCCCGAAACTAGGCTAGTCCTGAAACTAGTCAAAAACAAGTGTTTTGGGTAAAAACATCATAAATTCTTCATAACAGATCCCAATTCAGTAAGACCAAATGATTTGGTTAGAGTATAGTCTGTAGTATTCTGTGTAATAGTTTCATATCAATTCAACAAATATTCCGCGTGGGGCACTCTCTACAATGCCTCTCTCTAGAAGAAGCCATAATTCAGCATGGTGTGCCATTTTTTCCATAACTCCTTTTATGAGAGGTTCCAAGTAGTGACACCTAGAGAAATTGCATAAAACAAACTAAAGAACATTGTGTATCAGTTTCAGATCTTTATTCATTACAGGTACAAAGTTATGATTATTTCAAGTTAGGGTTGTTGACTAATCCAAAACTAGTCTTGTGAGACTAGAGAAACGTTTGATGAAAATGCTAGCCTCTTGTTGTTAAATTTGAGGAAGGTTTGTAGGTATGTGATCATATACACTAGGACTATTACAGAGTTACAAATCATATTTGGATGATGAAATTGATGAGGGATTTTGGTTGAGGTACAAGTTGGGTACATGGTTGAGACAAGTAGTTGATGAGTTGGCACGTACATGAGGTGTATAGTTGATGATGTTGGTATGAGTCATAGTTGATGAGTAGTTGAAACATGATTGGTACATACTTGTTACATGGTTGGTTTCACTTGTTTATGGTATAGGTTGATTACAGATTGTTTGGTACAACTTGGTGCATGGTTGATGCACTTGTTTATGGTACAAGTTGATTACAGGTTGAGGTACAGGTTGATGCATGGTTCAAGTTTATTGGTACATACTTACAATGGTATATATCATAGTGATAGTGTGATAGTGGTTCCATCATTCTTGTCTGCCCTTGTTTATGGAAACAAGCAAAGATCAAGGAATAAAAGGGAGAACGCGAACTGTGCGGAAGACACAGTGACTGTTATTGGGTCGAAGTGAACAAAAGAGAGGAAATGATGGAGCAAAGCCCGAGAAAGAAATACATTGGAAGAGGATATAGGGGATGATATATAAGAAAGGAAGAAGGATCATGGACAACTTAGAAAGAGGAAAAATCCACCATTGGATAATTTGGAGCACCGCGCGAGAAGAAAGGAAAGATAGGCTGGCGAAGCCCTGAAAATATGAGTCAAGTTGGCCTAGGGTTTTAGACACCTAGGGTTTTGGACACCTAGGTTTCAGCCTAAGGCTATCAGTGAGCTATTGTAATGTATAAATAGAGGTCATGAGAGCCTAGTTTGTGTTGGTACTTCGGGTTGGTACTTTGGGTTGGTACAATAATATTGTTATTATTGTTGTTGGTATTGAGTTGGTTGAGAGAAGAGTATTGTGTGAAAGAGAAGTTCTTGGTACAAGAGCCTTCTGGATTGTAAGATATTCAACTGGGTGCGAAGATCAACCCTGCAGTTGGGTGCACAAGGAGGGGAGAGAAAGAGAGGAGAAGAGATAGGATCTACTAGCTAAGAGCGCAGATAAGAACTGTGTGCTTTACCTTTATATATTATAACATAGTTTTGTGGATGTATCCCTAGAGAGAGGGTGAACCACGTAAATTTTTTGTTGTGTGTGATTGGTACTTTGTGTCTTTCATTGATATACTGTGATTGCATTACTACTTTAGATATGATAAGTAGATGTGCAGAATATATCTAAGTTGATAAGTGATATATGAATTCTGTGTTGTTCTTGTGTTAGATCCACTTGATATTCCCTTTGGTTGTAGACATATCTATCCTACAACCCCCTCATAACTGCTTCGGGTGAGATTTCATATGCTTCACAGGTGTTTTCGAAAGGGCCAGTAGTTAGGGCTTGTTGGTGCGCTCTTGGAGATGAACCCTGGGTTTTCCCCTGTGCCAAAAAATGGTTCTGTTGCCGGGACAAGAATCATTTTGAGGGAATGTTAAGGTGGTTTCCACCGAAGACAGAGATTCACAAGTGGATAGAGGATCAAGAGAAGGACTTCACTAAAGCCTAGAATAAGAACCCTAATCTTAGTACTAAGGACTGGATAGAAATATATATCTTCACCGATATACATGAGATATTCTTTGGAGGGATACATCAGGAGCTATATGAGTGGCTAGCTAGATTAGCAGATACCCAGTTCAAGATCCGATCTAGACCTCCTATGGTTTGGACGTCGGAGTTGATCAAGAAGGTCAAGAGAGTTGATAACTCCATATCACGAGCAATAGATCACTGGCTTGATAATAGAATTGGAGGGTACATCATAGAGTTCGTTGTTGACAGAGTATAATCATACAACCAAGCCGAGAGATATTTCTTTAAGGGACCCAAAGGGAAATTTTTTCATTTTCTAAAGTTGAGAATCAAGATGCTATTGCATGAGAAGAACATCTTGAAGAAACAATAGATTGGTCGGATCAAGAATGGCTAATCTTCAAAAATTTGGACAACGACAACAATACAAAATATGGACATACGCGCAGTGGAAGAGTGTTTCGAGAAGTCCACGTTGCAAACCTATTTAAGAAGAAGTACGAGGAGGAAGGTTTCTACAGTGGAGAAGAAGAAGAATTGACAGATGAAGAACATTCAGAACCTGCTAGGGCAGAGGAAGGAAAAGATACAGAGCTTCGCCGAAGAGAACCTGAAACCTCAGAAACTGTGTAGACCATTGAAGTAAGTAATGTTATCCCTCCTATTGATTCAGTAGTATTAAGCAACCAGAGTAATCCAAGTCACCAGAGCATCTAGATCACTGTCAATAGTAGTCCACCGCATATTCAGTCAGGAACCCTAGGAAGATCTATGGTAGATTAGATGAGACTCCCTATCTTTAGGGGAGATGGATATGAAGATCCTGATTAGAAATGGTTTCTATGTGAAGCCATATGCAACATTAAGAATGTCACAGATGAAGCTGTCAAAAGAACTCAGTTCAGTACAACTCTCAGAGATCGAGCATTGAGTTGGTACATGAAACTTGTCCAAGGACTTGCACATCCTAAGCCATTGAATCCGATCAAGAACGCACTGATTGTAGAGTTCAATAAACCTAAGTTAGAATCCCAGTGTATCATAGAGATGAAAGAGATCAAGCAGAAGGTGGCTGAACTTGTTTGGGAGTTCGATCAGAGATTCAAGACATTAACAGGTCGATTGACTTTTTAGATCCTAGATGAACAGAACAAGGAATGGTTCATTTCTTCTCTTATACCACACATCATAGTCCCCCTGATGCAACAGAAGATTTATTCACAGGATAGGAGGTTGGACATCGCCATGAAGCTAGAATGAACTCCTATGGGAGAATCTAGCTTAGGTATGAGCCAAATCTTGAGCCAGCTAACTAGTTTGTCTCTATAGGTCGAAGATGTGAAGAAAGACAAGGGAAAAAGATAATACATCTGGTGTGTCAGATGTAAATCAGAAGGCCATGATAAGGAACACTTCCCTCTATTTAATGAATACTTGGCTTTTAGAGCTCCGACCCCCTTGAAGCAAGTCACCTTACCCTAGTGCAAGGTATGCATAAACAAACATTGTACTTGTGAGTGCTATTATATGAAAAAGTATGTTTAGACACCTACAAATTTGTATTGTACATTTTGTAAGTCCATAGGGAATGATGATAGGGATTGTTGGGATTATGATCTCATGCATTAAAGGTCAAGAGACATATAAGATTCAAGTTGAAGTACAACAAGAAGGAAACACTATGCAGTATAACTCTCCTAGGAGAGGAAACTTCATTCCTTGTGGTGGATTCAGAGCAAGAGGATGATGAGGAGGAATGGGTTGAGGCCAATGACATATCATATGTTATAACTGTGCACAACCATGACACCTTGCAAGGGATTGTCAGAACCTCTGTACCACTTGAATCTATTGCAGCTCGTTTGACCATGTTATATAAGATTATCTTGTGCTGCTAGCTAAGCTTCAAGAAAGACGAGGACCTCAGTAGAACCCGCAAGTGCAATTGATCTATGTTGAACCTCGTGGAGAAGAACCTAGAGTTATTGTTATAACAAGAGGAGGAATTGTCACATGATATGAAAAAATAACCCAAGGGAAGATTACAGAAGACTCAGGGATCAGGAAAGCTACAGAGAAGACACAAATGTTTGATGCAAGAAAAGAAAGACAAATGTTTGAGGAAGCCAGGAAAGAATTCAAAGGAGACCAATGCTCTGCATCAAAGACAAGACCATAAGTGAGAGAATATGGAATTCCTCTAGAATTTGATCAATATGCTTCACCAAAAGAAGGAAAAGAGGTAAGAAAGATCATGGAATTTTTATACACTTGTATTAAGTTAGTTCAGGACGCAAGCACTGTACAAGAATTACAAAATTTAATCAAACAATATGAGCTAGGAAAGATAGATCCCTTACTGAATAGGGAAGTACACCAAATTGGTAAGAAGAGAAGGACAAATAAGGAATTACATTTGAATGCTCAAATAGGAGAGTATGAGATAGACTATGTAGTCCTCGACTTAGGGTCAGAGGTCAATGTCATGACGAATCAAACCTGAGAACTGATGGGAAAACTGAAGTTGATCTATTCCCCTATTAGGCTTAGGATGGCTAACCAACAAGCTGTCAGCCCATTTGGACGATTGGAGCATGTCCCTGTGGACATTGATGGAGTAAGAAAATTGATCTATTCCCCTATTAGGCTTAGGATGGATTACCAACAAGCTGTCAGCCCATTCGGACGATTGGAGCATGTCCCTGTGGACATTGATGGAGTAAGAAAATTTGCAGATTTTGAGTAATTGAAATCGTTGATAACAGTTTCCCTTAGCCTGCGCTGTTAGGAATTGATTGGGCCTTCAATAACTCTACTGTTGTTGACTTAAATAAAATATGCATGAATTTTTAAGCAGATGGCCTTAGGGTCATCGCACCTTTATATCCATATGAAGGTCAACGGTACATAGAACCTATTAGATAAGAAGACCATGCATATGCACTAGAAAACATATATAAACTAACATCCAAACATCAGGATTACATTAATCCTACAGCCGATGGGAATCTAAGCTGGCGAAGTGACAAGGCATGCTCATCAAACTTAGAAGAAGCATTGGAGAACTGGAAGAACCAGATGTATGAAGTATCTACAAGGAGATGTGCTAGATTAACCAGAGAATTTCGCTGGATCGACACAAGAGTAAGTAACTTACCCACATTTGATGGTTTGAATCCATTAGAAGCCTTCCTATCATACTTTGAAGCAAGTGTACCAAAAAAAAAAAGGTTGTTGGCAATGGATGAGGCCTTCAAAGCCACACTAGTAAGATGGTGGGGGACACACAAAAGTAATGTTACAGATTGGGTACAATGTTGTACTCTGATGACAATGTGATTTTCAACACAAGTAAAAGGCTGCGAAGTTCACTACATAGTTCGAAGCTACCCAAAGGACCATGTGCAAAGTTGTGAGGAATCCTGGAGAAACATTCCTCAAGAACAATGGGTACACAGATTCATCAACACGCTAGACATGACACCTATCAACAAGTACCTTCAAGAAGAACTGCGCCTCATCACTATAGATTGGAAAGGTATGAATCAGAATTTTTTAACCACCTTCTTATTTGAAAGTCAATATCCTTCAGTAGATCAAGCACTGTAGGTTGTGAGACAAAAATTATTCGAGGAGGTATCTAGCCTTTCTTAGAACAATAAAAGGATGAATGGATTGCGCCTCTCTAGAAACTGCAAGTTTGTTACAACATCAATGCCAATGAAGATGATGATCCGAGGAAGGTGAACATCATAGAAACAGAGGGCCAAAGAGATGTGGAAGGACTAGGAGTTGAGCTTCCATTCATTGGACAGCCAATCAAAATCAAGAAAGTCAATATTGGAACAGAACAGACACCAAAGTTTGCAAACGTTGGAGATTATTGGGATGCTTCTACCATTGATAAAATTACAGAGTTACTGCATGAATATCAGGACTTGTTTCCAACCAATTTCATTGATATGAAGGGAATTAAAGGGCCTATGGGAGAGATGAGGATCCATTTGAAACTAGATGCAATACCAGTCAAGCAGAGACCCTAAAGACTAAACCCTAAATATAAGGAGAAAGTGAATATTGAGCTTGACAAAATGCTGGAAGAAGGAATTATAGAACCTATCAAAGAGTCAGAGTGGATAAGCCCTATGGTGGTGCAAGACAAGAAAACAGGAGAAATCAGGATATGCGTAGACCTCAGGAAGATGAATGGTGCTTTTTTGCATGACCCCTTCCCTACACCATTCACTGACAAAATGTTAGATAATGTGGGAGGCCAAGAAGTATATTCTTTTACAAATGGATTTTCATGATACCATTAGATCTAGATTGCCAAGGAAGACCTCCATAAGACCACATTTGCAACAGAATGGGGATCCTACCAATATACAGTGATGCCATTCGGATTGAATAATGCCCCAACCATATTTTCCATGGTGGTGGTCAAAGCATTCAAGGAATTTCTGCATAAATGTTTAGAAGCATACTTTGATGATTGGACTATTTTTAACTTATTGAAAAATCACATTAACTGTCTAAGGCTAATGTTGGATAAATGTAGGCAGTGAAAAATTGCTTTGAACCTGAAGAAATGTATTTTCTTTTCACCATTTGGTGTTGTGTTAGGTCATATTGTATGCAATTAAGGATTGCTGGTAGATCCATCCAAGATTGCCATTATAGTTGATATACCCCCTCCTACGTTAGTCAAACAGTTGCGCACTACATTGGGACACACAAGATACTACAAAAAGTTCATTAAATGCTATTCTAAGATTACATCTCCCATGGAGAAGTTGTTGAAGAAGGATTGCTAATTCAGTTGGATAGAAGAATGCCAACAGAGCTTTGACACACTAAAACAGAAGATGGTTACTACGCCCATTCTGGTTTTCCCAGATTGGACCAAGGAGTTTCATGTTCATGTCGATACATCATCCATTTCATTGGGAGTTGTGTTAGCACAACCAGGAACAAGAGACATTGACCACCCGTTATCCTTTTGTAACAGGAAGCTATCTACAAATGAGATTAATTATACCACTATTGAAAGAGAGGGATTAGCCATGGTGTATGCACTACAGACATTTCGCCATTATTTGTTGGGAGGACACTTTAAAATGTTTACTGATCACTCTGCCCTGAAGTACCTAGTCAACAAACCAATTTTGGGGGGAAGGATATGCAGATGGCTGCTGCTATTTCAAGAATATGATTTGAGATCATAGTAAAGCCACAAAGAATGAACAAAGGTATTGACCACTTATCAAGGTTAGAACATGGAGAAGAGACAACTAGTTTAGAGGATGCATTGCCAGATTCACAGCTACTAGCCATTAGAAATATCGATGACCACTTCACAAAGATAGTCCAGTTCCTATCAACATGAATGGAAACCAGTGTGTACACAATTCCATAGAAGAAACATCTAGTGGTGCGCGCTGTAGATTTCTCACTTATCGTCGGACATCTATACAAGATGGGACCGGATGATATATTGCGAAGATGTGGTATGGATGCAGAATGACCGCTGATCCTTGCAGAAGCTCATGAAGGCATCATAGGAGGAAATTATGCATGGAAAGAAACTACTCATAAGGTTCTTAGAGCTGTCCTTTGGTGGCCTACTTTACACAAAGATGCTAAAGACTATTCTAGAGAGTGCGATGTATGCCAGAAGGTTGGGAAACCATCTAGAAGAGATTAAATTCCATTAGCACTGCAGATGAATCTATAATAATTTGAGAAATGGGCCATTGACTTTGTTGGACCTATAAATCCACCAGGAAAGCGTACAAGAGCAAGGTACATAATTACAACAACAAAATACTTGACTAGATGGACTGTAGTGAAAATATAGTTGCGTGCTTCATATTTGATGACATCATAACCAGGTTTGGATGCCCAAAGATCCTTATGAGTGATCAAAGAACACATTTCATCAATAATATAGTTGAATCCTTGACTGAGGAATTTACAGTCTAGAATCATAAGATCACATTGTAGCATCCTCAAGAAAATGGGACAGTTGAAGCATTCAATAAGATCTTGGAGACAACACTAACCAAGATTTGTTGTGTGAACATAGATGATTAGGATTTAAGAGTACCAGTAGTGTTATGGGCCTATAGAACACTTGTAAGAAGTTAACAATGTAGACCCCCTTCAAGTTGGTATATGGTCTTGAAGATGTTGTTCCAATGGAATATCTGGTACCAAGCCTAAGAATTGTTTCCTTTACAGATATGGATGACCTCGACGTTGTTCAAGAGAGGATTTCATAGTTGGCTGAATTGGAGGAAGACAGATTCATTGCAGGATTCCATTAGCAGGTTCATAAAGAAAGAGAGAAGGACTATCATGATAGGCACATCAAGAAGAAGGCATTCAAGCAAGGTGATCTAGTACTGGTATATGACAGCAAATTCATAAAACATCCTGGGAATTTTAGAACACATTGGATAGGGCCATAAGAGATCGCTTATGTTACAGAGGGAGGAGCTGCGCAATTGAAGACTCTGAATGGAGAATGGAAGGAAGGTTTAGTGAATGGGAGCCAACTGAAGTTGTATTATGACAACCAACTACCTCGTAGCTCTCAGTAGAAGCATGAAGAAAAGGGTCTAGGTACCAGGTGCAACTAAAACTGGGTACCAGACACAGAAAAGACAGTCTGCACAAGGGATGGAGAGGAGGCAAAGAACAAAACATAGATGTTGCACTGTGCAGCCTGGAGTCGAAGTAAAACAAGAAGCTCAAATATGAAGTGCCTCGGGACGAGTCATAGGTGAGTGTTGGGGGCCTATTGGCCCTTGGTTATGGAAGCAAGCAAAGATCAAGGAAGAAAAGGGATATTGCGAACTACGTGGAAGACACAGTGACTGTTATTAGGTCTAAATGAACAAAAGAACGGAAACGATGGAGCGAATCCCGATAAACAAAGCCATGGGAAGAGGAGATCAGGGATGACGGATAATTAAGGAAGATGGATCATGGACAACTCAACAAGAGGAAAAATACACCATTGGATGCTTTGGAGCATCGCACGAGAAGAATGGAAAGACAAGTTGGTGAAGCCAATAAAATATGGGTCAAGTTGACCTAGGGTTTTAGACACCTAGGGTTTTGGTATCTAGGGTTTTGGACACCTAGGTTTCGGCCTAAGGATGTCAGTGAGCTATTGCAATGTATAAATAGAGGTCATGAGAGCCTAGTTTGGGTTGGTACTTCGGGTTGGTACGATAATTTTGTTATTATTGATGTTGGTATTGAATTGGTTGAGATAAGAGTATTGTGTGTGAGAGAAGTGTCATGTACAAGAGCCTTTTGGATTGTAAGATCTTCAACTGGGTGTGAATATAAACCCTATAGCTGGGTGCGAAGGGAGGGGAGAGAAAGAATGGAGAAGAGAGAAGATATGTTAGCTAAGAACGCAGATAAGAACTATATGCTTTACCTTAATATATTATAGCACATTTCTATGGACGTAGCCCTAGAGAGAGGGTGAACCATGTATATTTTGTGTTGTGTGTGATTGCTACTTTGTGTCTGTCATTGATATATTGTGATTGCATTACTTATTTATATTTAATAAGTAGATGTGCAGAATAGATCTAAGTTAATAAGTGATATATGAATGTTGTGTTGTTCTTGTGTTAGATCCACTTGATACTCCCTTTGGTTGTAGATATCTATGTCTTGCAACCCCCTCATAACTACTTCGGGTGAGACTGCATCTGCTTCACAGGTGTTGCCGAAAGGGCCAGTAGTTAGGGCTTGTCGGTGCACTTTTGGAGCTGAAGCCTGGGTTTGCCCCTGTGCCAACAATTCTACTTCTACTTTAGGGCAGTTGGATAGGGAAAGGAAAAGTGGTTGTAGCCACCTTTCAGTTGTAGCCAAAGAACTTAGGGGGTTGTAGCCTCCTTTTGGTTGTAGCCAAAGAATTGGGCAGTTGGAGCTTCCCTCAGGTTGTAGCCTGAGAAATTAGGGGGTTGGAGCCTCCTTCTAGTTGCAGCTAGAAAATAAAGGAAGTTGGTGCTTCCAATGAATGTAATTCTTCAAGACGTATAAGATAAATCATTCCATGGTTTTCTCCTGATTTGGGTTTCCACGTAAAAAACTGGTGTACTGTGTATGTGTGTGATTGTTCATTTCTTATTGCTCATTATTGGATAATAGTTCTACATTGATATAACACTTGGATTATTTGGAGAAAAGGGATTAT
>ML779963.1:2326182-2370407 GCA_009831015.1 Picea engelmannii
TTGGTATCAGAGTAGGTTCCTTCAGAAATCAGTTTAACCACTGAAAGGTAGAGCATGGAAAGTACCAACTCATATAAAAATGGAATACCACACTTTTGTGGACATAAGGATTCTTTTTGGAGCATAAGGATGAAGACATATATACAAGAACAGGGGTTTGAAATTGGGCAATCAAGTGTAGATGGATACACAGTACCAACAATTCCACCAACAAATGACAAAGTAGTGAAACTTGGTCAGAATAATTCCAAAGCTACAAATGCACTTTTGAATGGTCTCGGTGAAACAATATTCACCAAAGTTGCACATTGTAAATCTGCCAAAGAGATTTGGGACAAGCTTCGAAATATTTATGAATGAGATACAAAAGTCAAAGAAACACAACTTCAAACTTACAGAGGTCAGTTCGAACAACTAAAAATGAAGGAAGATTAGAATATTGCATCCTACTTCTTAAGAGTTGATGAAACAGTGAATGCAATCATAGGATTGGGAGAAGAAATTGAAGAATCTATAATTTTTCAAAAGGTACTAAGATCTCTTCCTATGAGATTCAACCCTAAGATATCATCACTAGAATAAAGATCGGATCCGAACTCAATAAGCATGGACGAACTCCATGGAATCTTTACAACATATGAAATGAGAACTAAGCAGGAAAATCCATATGTAAAAGAAGCATCCTTCAAAGAATCCAAAATATCAAAGCAAAAGAAAAAGGAACAAGAAGAATATAGCAGTAGCTGCGATGTCTCAGAAGATGATGAAGAAGTGTCCAACTTTTTCAAAAGACTGAACAAGGGAACCAATGGTAGGTATAGAGGTAAGCTACCTTTAATTTGTTTTAATTGTGATGGTATTGGTCGTTTTGCTAACAAATGTCCTCATAAGAAAAAGAGAAATGATGAAGGTTACTCAAAAGGAAAACACACATATCAAGGCAAAAGAACTACAAAGAAATATTTCAAGAAAAACTTATGCATCAAAGAAGACATCTCATCATCAGATGAAGATGAAATCAGTGACAGTGAGACATGAAGATTTTTATTCATGGCAGTAAAAGATTCTGACAAAGAAGACTCCAAACAAGAATATAAAGAAGTTGAACAAGAATATGAAGAATTCGAAGATAAAATTGAAGAGGCATAAGTTGAGTATCGAGAAGAATTAATGTGTGCAATAGAATTTATCAGAAGAGAAAAGAAGAAAAACAAGAAAATACAAGCAGAACTAGACAAGAAAAATGACACTCGAGAACTAGAACAAATGATCACAAGATTGAAGGTTCAAATAGAATAAGATAAAAGAATTGAATAAGCACTCAAAGAACAACTAGAATAAAAGGACAAGATCATTGGAAACTTGGAAGAAGAGATTGTCACGCTAAGAAAGGATATTCAAAAGAAAAAAATGCAAAATAGCTCAAAAGTTTTGGATGACATTATCAGCAGTCAAAAATCTCACCTTGACAAGTCTGGACTTGGATACAATCAAACAGAAAAGGGATCAATCTCCAAAACAATAGAGCAGGAAAGAAATCCAAAAATCTATGCAGAAACAATCAAAGGGGATAGGAAGATGTACAAGGAAGATTATAGGGACACTCCTCCACCAAGAAGATTCAGATTTTAGAATCAACAACAGATAGATAGGCCTCAAGAAGAAGAAGGATTCATAAGAGCACCTTCTTTCGGAAGATCTTCAACTTCCACGTATCAAACCATATTTTTTGGTTTATGTTATGCATGTAATAATTTTGGACATAACTGTGAATTGCAGAGTTAACAACAGGAACAATAACAACTTTGAGAGTCATACACAAAGGGGATACTCAAGAATACCTAGTGAAACACAAATAAGAAGTTACAACAGGTTTGAATCTTTGAGAACTGAAGTGGAATGTTACAAATGTAACAATTTTGGACATGTGGCCAAAAATTTCAGAATGACAGTCCCTCCTAAAGAACCTCAACAGAATAACAACAGTCACGGACAAGAACCTCATAAAATGACATGGATAAGAAAGCAAGATCAACATATAAATGAAGAATGCACAGTTGCTCTACAATCTAAGCAGAAGAAACACGGTTGGTATGTTGATAGTGGGTGTTCAAAACACATAATAGGTGATAGAGACAAATTTCTTACATTGTGAAAGGAAATAAATGGATTAGTCTCCTTCGAAAATGATAATTCAACCAAAATTATTGCAGAAGGAACAATCCGAATTGGGAACAAGAATTAAAAGGCACAAAATGTTCTACTGGTAGAAGAAATGAAACATAATCTTCTAAGTGTGAGTCAAATGTGTGACCAAGGTCATAAAGTTACTTTTAATTCACAAAAGTGTGATATAAGAAGAGAAGGTTCATGGAAATTGGTTGGTACATTTGCAAGAAATTCAAACAACATATATGTGTTAAGTGAAATTGGAAATGAAAAGTGTTGTCTAGGAAAGGAAGATGAAAGTTGTCTATGGCACAAAAGAACGGGTCACATGCATTTTGATAACCTTGTCAAAGCTAGCAAAAGAGAAGTAGTCAGACAAATGCCCCAGATCACGAAACCAACCAACACTTTATGCAAACATTGTCAACAAGGAAAGAAAACAAAGACCAGGTTCAAATCAAATGAATATTCAACAACAAGACCACTGGAAATTGTGCATACTGATCTATTTGGACCAACTACAACAAAGGGCTTAAAAGGTGAGAGATACTTTATGTTATTAGTTGATGATTATACAAGATATACAAGGAAATGGTTGAAAATGAGATGGATTAAAGAATTAAATGTTTGAGATTTGATAATGGAGGAGAGTTCACTTCAAATGAATTTATGGACCACTGCAGCAGTCATGGAATAAAAATACAATTCTCCATTGCTAGGACACCTCAACAGAATGGAGTTGTTTAAAGAAAGAACAAGACAATATAGGAAATGGATCGAGCAAAGCTAATGGATTCCAAATTGATAGATATATTTTGGACACAAGCAGTGCATACAACATTTCACATTCAAAACATAGTAATTCTCAGAAACAACACTGATAAAAATCCCTATGAGCTATGGAAAGGAAGACCAACAAATGTGAAGCACTTCAGAGTTTTTGGAAGAAAATGCTACATCAAAAGAGAAGATGGTAGAATGGGAAAGTTTGAATCTCATGTGGAAAAATGAGTACTTGTTGTTTACTCAAGTACAAGGAAATCATACAAGTGTTGCAATCTAAGATTGAACAAAGTTGTGGAAAGCTTCAATGTAACAATTGATGAAACAGGTAGACCTGAATCAAAGGAAGAAGAAAACAAATCAATTGAACAACTTGTTGAAGAAGAAGAAGCAAAAGATGAAGAGAATCTGACATAAACAAAAGAGAAAGTTCAACAAGTATCTCCAAAGACACCTAGAAAACGAGTACAAAAGAATCATCCTTCAGATCAGATTATCGGAAACAAAGATACAGGAGTTGAGACTAGAAGAAAAATCTGTTCAGCAGAACAAACACACCTAGCACTCTTATCTACAATTGAACCAAACTATTTTGAAGAAGCCGACAAGCATGAATTTTGGAATAAGGTTACGAATGAAGAATTGGATCAAATAGAGAAAAATGACACTTGGGAACTAGTTCCAAAACCATAGAATAAGAATTTGATCAGCACAAAATAGTTTTCATGAATAAATTAAATGGAGATGGACAAGTTACAAGGAACAAAGCTAGATTGGTATGTAAAGGATATGCACATATTGAAGGAATCAACTTTGAAGAGACAATTTCCCTAGTTGCCAGAATGGAAGCAATCCGATTGCTTTTAGCCTATGCATGCTCCAAAAATGTTAAAGTATATCAGATGGATGTAAAATCATATTTTATGAATGGGAAACTTGAAGAAGAAGTCTACATTGAACAACCAGAAGGATTTTAGTTGTCAGAGAATGCAGATTATGTGTGTAAATTAAAGAAGGTCTTGTATGGTATAAAACAGGCTCCTAGAGCATGGTACTCTAGACTGGATAAGTATTTGCAACATGTAGAGCTCATAAAAGGAAGTGCAGACAACAACCTCTACATCAAGGTAAGTGAAATTAATATTTTATTAATTGAAGTTTATGTTGATGATATTATTTTTGGTAGTGATGATGACAGGTTAAGCCAAAAATTTGCAAAAGATATGCATAATGAATTTGAAATGTAGTTACTTGGAGAACTATCCTTATTTTTGGGACTTCAGATATGTCAAAGAAACGAAGGAATCTTTATTTATCAAACCAAGTATATCAGAGAAATGATAAAGAGGTTCAGAATGGAAGATTACAAACCGGTTATCACTCCCATGCAAACTAGTTGCAACTTGGGCAAAGATGATGATTTGAAGTCTACAGATCAGAGGAAATAGAGGTCAATGATTGGCAGCCTACTATATGTGAAAACATCTAGACTAGATGTAATGCAGGCAGTTGGACAGGTGGCATGATTTCAAGCAGCACCAAAGGAGTCACATGAGTTAGTAGTGAAGAGGATTTCCATATATCTCAAAGGAACATAAGAGTTTGGATTATGGTATCCAAAAGGAAAGGAATTATCACTTATTTCCTACATAGATGTAGATTGGGCAGGTTGTATTGATGACAGACGAATCACCCGTGGAGTAGTGTTCTACTTGGGTGAGTGTTTAGTATCATGGATAAGAAAGAAACAATCATTAATATCTTTATCTACATCTGAGGTAGAGTATATTGCAACAACATCATGCTGTACATAGGTTCTTTGGATGAAACAAACTATGACAGATATGCAGGTTGAGTATGATGAGCCCATTAAAATCTATCATGATAATACAAGCACCATCAGTATCTTGAAGAACCCAATGATGCACTCCAAGACGAAGCACATTCCAATAAAGTATCACTTTCTACGGGAGCAGGTTGTAGAAAACAACATCAGAGTTGAGTATGTGGGCACAAAAGAACAAGTCACAAACATCTTCACAAAACCACTTCCACGGGAGTCCTTTGAATATATTCGTGAAAGAATTGGCGTTATTTCAACTCTAAAATGAATTATTTTTGAATGCTTATCTTATATGGCTTAGATTTACACGAGGAAGCACCATAAGTGACCTAGAAGATGTTTTTAAGGAAGCTACATGGAGAGTATAAATAAGAGGAAAGGATCTCTCATTTAAGAAACACTTGATCATATTGAATACCTATAGGTGTCTGAGGTAACCAAAGGATATCTAAGATGAATTTATGAGGAAATTGAAGAAAAGAAGGCCGAAATTCAAGGAAGGAGAAATTCTTTTGATGATGCTTTCTAAGGTATGTTTTTTCAGGTCATGTCACCATTTTCAGAATAATTTTTTTTTCTATAATTATTCATAATTTTAAATTTCTATGACATTAAGGAAACATATCCAGGTATTTTTGGTAAAAAAATGATCTTGTGGGTCGTTGTATTTTTTGAGTTACACTCCGTTGAAAATAAGGTTTGTGGCTAGTCCTGAAACTAGTCAAAAACAGGTGTTTCGGGTAAAAATGTCATAAATTCTTCGTAAAAGATCCCAATTAATTAAGACCAAATGTGTTGTTTACAATATAGTCTTTAGTATTATTTGTAACAGTTTCATATCAATTCAACAAATATTCCGTTCGGGGAACTCTATACAAGGTCGCTCTCTACAATAAGCCAAAATTCAACAAGGTGTGTCATTTTTACCATAACTCCTTTTCTGAGAGGTTCCAGGTAGTGACACCTAGAGGCATTGCATAAAACACACTGAAGAACATTGTATATCAGTTTCATATATTTATTCATTACAGGTACAAAGTTATGATTATTTCAAGTTAGGGTTGTTGACTAATCCAAAACTAGTCTTGTGAGACTAAAGAAACTTTTGATGAAAATGCTAGTCTCTAGTTGTGAAAGTTAAGGAAGGTTTGAAGGTATGTGATCATATACACTAGGTATATTACAGAGTTACAAATCATATTTGGATGATGAAATTGGTGAGCGATTTTGGTTGAGGTACAAGTTGGGTACATGGTTGAGACAAGTAGTTGATGAGTTGGCACATACATGAGGTGTATAGTTGATGTTGTTGGTACATATTGATGAGTCATAGTCGATGAGTACTTGTCACATGATTGGTCCATACTTGGTAAATGGTTGGTTTCACTTGTTTATGGTACAGGTTGATTACAGATTGTTTGGTATAGGTTGGTGCATGGTTTATGCACTTGTTTATGGTACAGGTTGATTACAGGTTGAGGTACAGGTTGATGCATAGTTGATGCATGGTTCAGTTTTATTGGTACATATTTACAATGGTATATCTCACAGTGATAGTGTGACAGTGGTTCCATCATTCTACTTCTATTTCAGGGCGGTTGGAAATGACAAGGACAGGTGGTTGTAGCCACCTTCCGGTTGTAGCCGGAGAACTTAGGGGGTTGTAGCCTCCTTCTAGTTGTAGCGAGAGAATTGGGGAGTTGGAGCTTCCCTTAGGTTGTAGCTTGAGAAACTAGGGGACTGGAGCCTCCTTCTAGTTGTATCTAGAAAACAAAGGAAGTCGGTGCTTTCAATGAATGTAATTCTTCAAGACATATAAGATAAAGCATTCTGTGATTTTTTCCTGATTTGGGTTTCCACGTAAAACACTGGTGTACTTTGTATGTGTGTGATTGTTCATTCTTGGATAATAATTCTACATTGATATAACACTTGGATTATTTGGAGAAAAAAGATTATAATTATTCTATTATTGATNGTAAGCCAACATGCACTTGGTATGGTGCAAATACATTATACATGGTGGATGTCTGTTTTAAAGGTATGAATTAAATGGTGAATTCATTTGGTATGATGTGAATACATTATACATGGTGGATGTTATTTTAAAAGGTTTTTTATGGAGTGAAAAATTTAAGGTATAAAGTAGATTAAAAAGGTTTTATGGAATATATAATTTTTTTATATTTTAAACCTTTTGTGGTTATCATTTAACCTTTTTTTATTAAGGATCCACATTTTTCATCCATTGGTTTAAGAGACAAGTATTATAAGTTGTGATTTGGGCATTAGGAGATTTTGTGCTAATGGCTAAGATACAGAGTTCGAAGTTTGAAGTTGAAAAGTTCAGCGGTAAAACAAATTTGAGCTCTGGAAGCTCAAGATGCAGGATTTACTGGTGCAACAAGGGTTGAAAAAATCATTGGAAAGAAATTCAAATATACCAACCGCCATGACGAATGAGGAATGGGAAGATATGGATCCAAAAGCTCTTAGTACCATTCGTTTATGTCTGGCAGATGATGTTCTGTTTAATATCGTAGGAGAGGATACAACGTCAGGCTTATGGAGCAAGTTGGAAAGTCTATATATGACGAAGTCCTTGATAAGCAAAATCTACTTGAAGAGACAATTGTACAGTTTGCGGATGAAAGAAGGTACAAAAGTTGTTGACCATTTAAATACCTTCAATACCCTTATAGTTCAATTGAATAGTATGGAAGTTAAATTCGAAGATGAAGATAAGGCTATTACACTATTATGTTCGTTTCTTGAGTCTTGGGATAATCTAGTCACCTCTATTAGCTTTACCTCAATAGATGTTTTAGATTATGACACTATTGTGGGAGCTTTGTTGGCTGAGGAGATGAGGAGAAAATCTAGTCAAGAAACCAAAACTTCAGAGGCGATGCTGGTTAGAGGTCGAACTGAGGAGAAGAATGAGAGAAGTTATTATTGATCTAAGTCAATACACAGAAAGGGTAAAGAAAAATACCAGTACCATGGGAAAACAGGACATGTCAAGAAATATTGTTGGAAGAGAAAGGAATCTGAGGAAAATTCTACGAAGGAAGCAAATTTGGATGTAACAAATTCAGGTATGACTGATCAAGTTTTATCCATTTTTAGTAATTTACAATATCAAGAAGAATGGTAGTTAGATTCAGGTGTCTCCCACCACATGTGCTCACATAGAAATTGGTTCATTTCTTACCAATGTGTTGATGAGGGTGTAGTGTTCATTTGAAATGGTATTCCCTATAAAACTGTTGGGGTTGGCAGTATTAGAATCATGATGTTCGATGGTATTTTTAGGTAATTAACAGATGTTAGATATGTACCTAATCTTAAATCAAATTTTATTTCATTAGGGGTGTTGGATTCTTGTGGATATAAGTATACAGGTCAAGGTGGAGCACTCACATTTTCAAAAGGTAGTTTAGTAGTGGTAATGGAAACAAAGGTTGATAACCTTTATAATATGGAAGGAAGTTCTGAAGTAGCATATGAAGTGACAGATGTATCTTCTTGTTTATGGCAGAAGTATCAAGGTCATAAGAGAAAGAAAGAATTGCAAGTACTAGTAAGAGGTAAATCATTTCCAGACTTAAAATCTTTGTTTCTGAATTCCTGCTTGTTTTATATCTCTGCAAGTTATTATGGTGGTATAAAGGGATGTTGTGTGTGGGATCCTACTTCTCACAAGGTCATCATTGATAAAGATATAGTATGTATGGAACAACCAAAAGGGTTGATTTAAGATCGCAACGGTAAATTTGTTTGCATGCTAGATAATTCATTGTATGGCCTATTAGTATCCAGGAAAATATACAAGAGGTTTGAATCCTTCATAGTGAGTCAGAATTTTTCAAAGGGTAGGAATGAATATATATTTTATAGTACATTCACAATATTGATGTTATTTGTTGATGATATGCTCGATGCAAGCCAAAGCATGGATGAAATCAGTAAGAAAATGACTCAGGTGGACAAGACAATTCAGACAAGGGATCAAGGAGCAGAAAAACAAATTATGGGCATAGAAGTACACAAAGATAGTAATGGTAAGCTATGGTTGGAGTTTCGTATGAATGTTGTAAAACCAGTTTTTATCCCTCTTTCTTTCCATTATAAGTTTTCTTCAAGCATAGGTCCTGTCTATAAAGAAGAAAAGGTTATGTCTCATGTAAGTTCAGTAAGAGGTCTATTGTATGTGATGAAATGGTTAAGACCAGATGTTTCACATGCTAATGATGTTTTCAAATACATGATAGATTTAGGTGTTGTAGTGAAATGGGTACTTCAGCGTTTGAGAAGCACAAATGTCACCTATAATGGTTACACTGAGATGGTCTGTGATAATTGTAATGTATTTTTTACAGGTGTCTTGGATAGGAGGAGATATATCACTAAATATGTCTCACAACACAGTTGTGGAAAACATGTTGGAGGTGGAGTGACCCCTTAGGAAATCCAAAATCGTGCAGGTCACATAGGCGAGATCATGAAACTAGTTTTATTAGATAATTTGCAGTGGTGCTTGGCTTCTCTTGGCTTGCAGAAAAGGTGATGAACAAAAGGAAGGAGAAAGGTATCAGGTTAATTGTTGTCAAGGTGGATATTGTTGGGATTTGGTGACAACAAATTCTTCCAATGATGGATTTGGATCCCATTATTCTGCATTGGTTGCAACTAAAATAGACCAAGTTAGAATATGGATAGGAGTGCATTTAATAGTCAGTTTGTTGTGTAAAAGTATATAAATTTGTGTAATCCCATAGAGGCAGATACGACAGAGTGAGAGGAATGAGAGAACTTGAAAATCTGTTGTAATCTCCATGATTTGAATAATAAGAAAATTGATGCCTATGCTTGGTGGATGTAGCCCAACTTTTGGATGAACCACATCAAATGCTTGTGTTTCTTATCTGTGTGATTGTTAATTATCATATGTGAATTGTATTTTCCGCATTTATAATTCTAACAAAAAGTTTTCTTTGGGACACGCATGGTTGAGATCGTGAAAGTTTGTGTAGACATGAATATTGCCCTGTTTTTTCTTAACAGGGATGGGGTTCGAGACCCACGAAGTGTATGCAATGGGCTAAATGAATCCGTCAATGTGTAACTTGTCAATTTCATCTTTGATGGCCACAAATTTGGATGGGTGAAGGGGGTGTTTCTTTTGATGAACAAGAATGACATATGGCCAAGTGTCAATTCAATGTTCGACTATAGACGAATCAAGGTCGGGAATATTTGTATATGACCAAGAAAAAATATGCCAATATTCCTAAAAGAGAGATTTATAAGCAATGCGTTCTTCAGGGGAGAATGCGACGCCAATGGTGATTTCTTCTACGATTCCTGGTTTACTGGAAATGTCAATTTTGATGGTGGGGGAGATGTTGGCCATTTTTCCTTCTTCAAAAGCATCTGGGGCAGGGATAGGGTTTTTGAACCAGTCTATATGCCTTGAAGGAATAAAATCCTTTGTTTTTATTGCGCACATGGAGGCTTGGATAGGAGGGAGAAAGGCCTCCTGTGAAAGGAAAAGTGCTCGATGATGGAGTGGATTCCATGGGAAATTGGGGGTAGTGAGTTCCTCCAAGATATCTTCATCACAGTGAAAAATGTAAGAATTCAGGGGATCATGGGAGGTGATAGGGGGAACTGTCAATAAGTAAGTGGTATTGTCCTCAAGTGGTGACGAAGTAGATGTGATATTGTGTACAGGGTTCAAGGGACCATTGGACATAAAGTGAATGTCTCGATACTGTGGAGGATACCCCATTTGTTAGGGGACTGACGATGAAATATATCAAATATCAGTAATGTGAACCTCGGTAGGGAGTGGCCGAGAGCGCTCTGACTGAGATATTTGGCATACTGTGGCTAATGTTTGGTGAAATTGAGGTAGAGTTGGGAAATCATGAGTGTAGTGGCTATACTTTGAACAGATGGCACAAGAAGATTTTGTTCCTAACCCTTTGTTGTGTGTGGTTGAGGAGTCCATAGTAGTAGTGGATGTACTTGGCGGAGTGGTGAGAAATGTGGTTGCTCTAGGGAGTTGGATGAGATTGCGTAACTTGGGAAGAGTAGGACATATGTTAGTAGGGTGTCCTTATCTTTTGCATAGTGTGCAAGGAGGTTGAGCTCAGGGAGGAAGTGGAGTTGTGGGCTCGTTCTTCTTTCATCTTCCCCCAGTGGTGGGGGTGTTGCTGCTAGTTGGGGGTGGGAGTGGTGTGCCAGGAGCCTATATTGGGATTTTCATTGGTAATCCTTCTATCGTAAGAGGGAGAGATGGCCTATGGACCATCATGGGTGGATGGAGATACCATACAGGGATGGAAATAACCATGTTTGGAAGGGTGAGCAAAGCAACAACACTTTCATGTTTAGACAAGCCTTCTAAACAAGAAAAAAGTTTGTGAGTGGCTTAGAAAAACAAAACAAACATTAAAACAAAGAAATATAACTAAAAACAACTAAGAAATAAATATTAGAAATGTTGAGAAACTTAGAACCATGAAAATCAAACAATGACCAACATAATGCCACCAATGGATCAATAGATTAGTAGGCAAAACACTATAGAGAAATGCAGGGACTTATGATTCCCCTCTTCCTCCTTGGGAGGGCTCTTGAGTTCCCTAATTGAGAACTCTTCTCTCCATACAATGGAAGAAATGACAAATGGTGAAGAAAAAAAATGCCTATTCCCTTAGGAGGTGAGTGGAATGGCCTATTCCAATGGTGCTTGAAGGGTTCAAAGAGAAAAGAGGATTCTCAAAGAACAATTCTTGCATCATAGCAATACCTTGAATATCTTGGTTTCTTAGCACACCCATGGATCTTATTTATAGAATCCATTCATGGAAAAATGTAATTGGCTCATAGTGTGAACAAGGGGACTTTTAGGGAACCCTCTAGCCCTTGACCAACCCCAAGATAGATTTCACTCAGATATGAGTGTCAAATTATGTTGGGGTTCGGACTAGAAGTGGTTGAGGGGCCGACAATACCCATAGATGCATCGTTCATAGAAGTGAGAATATTTTCTTGTAGATAGTCATGCATTTTGCACATAGTGCACGTTGAGTGCTGTGTTGGCCCAAGCATACTGCACACTGTGCTCGCGCTCCCTTTGGTGAATTTGAGTACTTTGATTTTTGACCCAATTGTATAGTTTTTTTTTCCTTTTGACAAACTTCAATGTTGTAGGTGGACTAATTGTTGTTGGCATTGATGTGTTTCTTCAACAATTTGTGTGCAATGTTGTAAATGATTTTTCAGTGATAACATTTTGTCTCCAAAATCTTTCTAGACCAAGACATTCCTCATAGCAGGGGAAGGTACCACCATTTCAGTTCTGGATTTAAGAAGATAGTGTATACAATGTTTAATGACTTTAAAGACAACATAAAATTGTTTTTATGCTTTGGGATAATCAAGTTACGTTCCTTCCAGCCCCAAAATCATAAAAGAAATTCAGAATTCATTCCATTCATAATTCTTTTGGGTGAGGACTACTACAAATGCAATATCAAAGGAAAAGGTATAAAGTATGAAGTATTTACAAATATCAAGGCTCATCGATGTTGGAGCTTTAGTTGTTTCCTCCCTAATTTTTATGAATGATTATTTTTCTTTGGGGCCACATTTGTAATCAACATTCTTGTTTATCATATCTTGGAGAGGCTTAACAATTTATGCAAATATTGGAACACACATCCTTACAAAATTGATTTTCCTAAGGAATGATTGCATGTATTTTTTTTATGTGGATATGGGATTTTTTAAAATGCTTCAGTTCTTCCAGGTTCTATCATTATCCCATATTTATACACAACAAACCCCAATAGTATTCATTCATATATTGCAAAGATATATTTCTTAGAATTTAGGTATATATCATATCTGCTTCATTTGTTGAAGATTTTCCTCAGGTGATACATGTGGTCCCTTTTTTCCTTGAAGAACACAATAACATCATCAAGATACACTACTACATAGTTTCCAATTAGTCCTCTAAATGCAATATGAATGAGTCTTTAAAAATTTTCCCCTATATTGATTAATACAAACGACATTTTGTTTTATGCATAAGTTCCCCATTTTATTTGAAAGGTGGTTTTCAATTGATCATCATGGGAAACCGGTACTTGATTATAACTAGAAAAACCATCTAATAAGGATGGTATTTCAGAACTAGAGACACATTGTAAAATACACTCCATAGGTGCTACATGGTAATTGTCTTTTTCTGAGTCCCGATTTGAATTTCTAATGTCAACACATAATCTCACATCGTTCCTTTTCCTTATAGGTACTAGGTTAGCTATTCACTGGGTGAGTCTGACTAGGAAAATAATTCTTTCTACAATGAGTTTATTTAGCTCTTCCTTTACCAAAGGTTCCAAGTTTGGATGCATATTTATTAGATTCTATTGCAAAGGATTTGTTTGAGGCTTCATAGGGATAATATGTTGAATAATATTGGTGTCTTACTTCTTGAGGTCATCATATGTCCAGGAAAAAATGTCTTTATATTCCTTAAGTAGTTTGATGAAAGATTGTCTCTCAGTTGGGGAACAATTATTGCCAAGGTTGACATTTTTTGGTGTTATACTTATCCCAATATTAATTACTTCAAATTGCATGGATGAACTATTTTTTTTGCAATTTGTGACCTCCTTAAATTTTTCCTAAAGATCATAAAGTTCTTGGGAATATTGTTGATTGAAGTGACTTTGCTTCCTTTCACTTGATCTCCTAATTCTAGTGTATCAAAATTAACCTCTTGATCATGTTTCCCTTCAGTGATGATAGAATATTTAAAATTATCTTCCAGATACATAAAACTTATTATTTTTTGGTCATTATCAAAGAATATGTGATTCGTTATGTTGTTAAGAACTGGGGGATTGCACATGAATTTCACAGAAAATGTATCATGCATTATTACTTCTGATGGGATTAGTCTAGATGCAACATATGCTAATAAATCAACATCACAATTTAATGAATGAGGAACAAGACTAATATTAAATTCATCAAATTTTTTTTAATCAGGTCACATATGTTTGACACAATGACCAAACTGAGAGGGGGGGTGAATCAATGTAGGGATATTTTTAAAACTTACCCTTCACAAAACTCCTTAGTTAGCAATCACCATTGAATCATTACTTGTTTTTGTCATTTATAACCAGTTAAATGTGAACATACATCAACAACATATGTCATCAATAAGTCATCACCAGAAGGAACACAAAGAACACAAGATGTATGTACAATTTTATTTTTATTACGGACTACAATCCTTGGGTTATCAACAACAACTGAATAGAGTTACAACTCCACAAGATCACCAACTCTACAATGCAAGACTCAACTTACACAACTCAGAACCAACTGAGAAGAGGAATCAATCCTCAGTAGATACCAATATGTCAATAGGTACGTGACCTGTCAGTAGTGAATCATGGGTATGTATGCACCCTACCAGTAGTACAGATTGCATATGTACGCGACCTATCTATACTACAGGCTGCGTATGCCTTCTGAGTATTTATGGTTTTCTCTTCATGAAAAACTCATATCTTCTGCATCCCTCAGTCACATCCACTTATGTCTCTCACTGTCCAATATGTACCATAACCAATATCAACACATCCATACTCTCCAACAACTTATTCATGCTCCATACTATACAATATTAATGCTACTTAATTATGCATAAGCAACCAGTATACTGTGACAATCATATCAGTACTGAACCATAAGAGTGTTTCTCACTTTATCAATCAACCTACATAACCATATCAAAATAGAGATACCAATAAGAATTCACCATACAATAAGCAAGAGTATCCATCAAAACAACTATGTAACCATACCATAACTTTTATAGCAGATATGAGCCCATAGAATGCAGATCTGGAACTGGCTTAAGATTTCAAGATCCTGACATCAGCCCACATGACTTCCACCAGTTGTATGTGCTATGTACTCCTTCATCGTGCGTGTGTACGCTCTCTGGCTCACTGCAGCCCACGTATGTACGCGCTCTGGCCCACTGCTGCTTGCATACTCATTTAGAAACTAGGGTTTTTGAACTTCCGAAACTTTCATCATCATGATCTCAGAATTGCAGAAACTTTGATGCATCGATGAGATCCTCTAGTCAATCTTTCTCTCATAATATATCTTCAAGCTATGCACAAGAGATTATTTTCACAACAGACTCTTGCCTCTAATATATACTCTCCAAGTAGCTTCCTTAGAAGCATTTTCTAGGCCACTTTGTCCACATAGTCACCTATGTCCAACTTTGCCCAATTTTCCACTTGTCCATGTATCCAATAACCACTTGACCACTTAACCCATTTTCCTCATTTTAGGGTTAACCTTCTTATAACCACTTTCCATAATTAGAAATTTCTCCATTTACTTTATTATTTAAATAATCCTCGTTGACATTGCCACTTCACTTTATTATTTAAATAATCCTCTTTGACTTTGTCACTTCACTTTATTATTTAAATAATCCTCTTTGACTTTGTCACTTCACTTTATTATTTAAATAATCCTCTTTGACTTTGTCGCTTCACTTTTAAATAATTTCTTCTTTGCAAGTACTTTGACTTCTTTGACCTTTTGGGGCTTCAAGCCAACATATTATGGTCCTCCAACTTCGTAAGGTCATAACTCACCGTGAGGAGTTAGGTGATGTTCCACATACCACTGGAAATGGCATGACAAGAACAATCCCTCTAGGATAGTTTCACTAAAACATTCATTGATATTCATCTCATTATTCCACAATTAAGCATGGGTTCTATAACCATACTTCTAGGATAACTCAACCGGAAAGAATCTTCGCGTGAGGGTTTTCACCATAAGGGGACCACTTTGGAGTTTATCCATTTGTACTCCTAGGATAACTCAACCACAAAGCGTCTTCCCATGGGGGATTTCACCATAAGGGGACTACTTTGGAGTTCATCCATTTGTACTCCTTATCAACCATTATAAGACAATAATGAGTCATATTTAAATCAATCCAACTATGCATCATATATCAATGAAACCACATCGATCCATATTCATATATAAATCATATATCAATGAAAACTCATTGATCCATATTCATCTATGCATGGCATCATATGACTATGACTCCACTTGAAATCAATCCATTTGATATCAAGGAAAATACATGATCCATCAATATACTATGACAAGACATTGTTCCTTTGATATCAATCCTTTGACCTTTGACATCAATGACAACATGATCCAAAAATATCCCCCTTTGTCATTGATGGCAATACCAACATTGATGTCAACACCAGACATTTGATGGAAACATGTAGATAAGGCATTTCTCTACATCAATAGTCATCTCAATCAATGTGTCTATCTCTCTCTCTTTGACATCAATGGAAAATGGTAGTTCTCTCCTTGGGGCTGCTCCCCCTGCCTAAATGCCTTTGATATTCCTCTGAATAATCTCCCATTTTCAACAAGGGATATCACTCTGATGTAATGTTGAAGATATATAGCTCATCGCTCCCCATGGAACTGTTCATTTGTGTTATTTCTCCATGTATATGGATCCTTTTCAAGTATTTATCTTTTCATCTGATAAAATATCTCCTCCTAGAATCATGGGAAGAAGAATGAATCCCCCTATGGGTATGTCTCCCCATATCTTCTCTCCAATATGAACAATATTCTATCACTACAATATGCTTCTGCTGCAAATGCTATTGCTTAACCAAAACATAGATCAACCACTCTTTCTATGATGATCCTTGGACCTTTCGATGCATTAAAACTCATGCCATACCATACATCGTGAAGAAAAATATATGTCAACAATGAAATAAAGAATCATGAAAAAAACATCAACCAAGTACATGTTATGCCATATTGTGTGCCAACCATGCACAACACCCATGTACATCAATATCATATAATATTGCATAAGATGTCATCAATGGAGTGTATCAATCATATGCTTCTACAAACATGCCAACCATGTGTCTCAAACAAGTGTCATATCAGCCACAACCATTTATCTCAATCAATCAAGTGTCTCAACTATATCATCCCATATATCATGTACCAAAGTATATGCTAAAAATGTAATACCAATGGTGTACTTTATCCAAGTATTGTCATCCACATACATATACCATCTATGAGTGCATCAACATTGCACTAATAATGTATCACCACCTGTACCAAGCAATTGCATTAACCATGCACCAATACCACAACAAGACGAACTATAATCAAGATATGTCCTAATATATGAATGTCATATCGACCATAGACCATGTGATAATCATACTTCTAGTAGGTGCCTCTAAAAATGTACCAAATGTGTACCAAACATGTATCAACTATAGATCAAGATATGACTCATCAATGGTGTACAACATGACCACTTCATCAACTCATCAACTATGTGTCCCAATATGTATCTCATCCATATGCCAAATGCATGCACCAAGGTATCCAACAAATATGCTTCCAATAATACATCATAAGATATATCAATGAAACTCAAATATGTACCAGCCATGTACCCCAACAGATCAGCCTCAACCTCCATTCACTACACCAAATACTAAATATGTACTAGAAGTGTGCCTCAATAGATCAATGACATCTCTAGAATCATCATGATATATCTCATAACCAAGGTGCCATAACTTCACTGTCACAACCAATATTGTTCTTCAACAAAAAAATGTCTCAATCCACACTCTAGGGTTAGTACCATGCATACAATATAGTCTTTCAACACTCAACCATATGTCACCACCATACATACATCAATTATGTATGCCAACAATTTCAGACCCTGCAACAAACTATGTCAGACCCTGCAACACAAAGTTATACCATTATACCATGCTGCAACTCATGTGCATGGCCTTTTTCCCAAGGCTCTTTTACCATAGATACATGGCTTGCTGCATAGACAACTCGCTTATGTACATGATCTATTCATAGGTCAGCTCGCATATTTACGCGACTGTCACCATTGTAACCCATGCATTCTTCTGAAGATGTCAAACTTGAGCTTCTCTTAAGGATTACATTCTTCTCTGGTTGTTCAGTCTTCGTTACCCACTTCTGAAGGTGTCCCTGCTTCTCAGAACTTAAGCTTTGAGCTTCCATATTTTCAAAAATGTCTTCCTTCCTAACTTCATGCCTTCTTCTAGTCATTCTATATGAAGTCCTCATCATGGACTTACTTCTTGTGTTCCATCAATTCTGGGATTTGTGGCCAAATCCACTACAGTTGTAGCATCTCATGATGTGGCAGTGAGTAACAATGTGTCCTACTTGATTAAATCTCCAACACCTTAGGGTGTTATGAAATATTTCATTATCTTTCCATTCATAATATCTACATTCCAAAGCTTTGTGACCATATTCATTGCATGAGTAACATTGAACCAAGGATGGAATTTTGTTTTCAAATGTAGAAACCTTGACGAATCTTACTAATCCTTCATATGCCAACTATTAATATTTGGCGATATTTTTGTAAAAATATTCAAATTTATAAGGATTTTATATAGTTTTTATAAAATTTTGGCGATTTTTAAGGTAAAATGATTTTATCCTATATAATTTGGGCAAGTCATTTTAAAAATAGCGAATCTCATTTTTGAAAAACCATGGAAAATTAGCCGATGAGTGAAATTTAGCCCCTAAAATCATCCATGCATTGAACATGAAAAACATTTTCATACCTTTGCTTTGGTGTCCATCTTGAAGGTGTCTCTCTTATTTGAGGTGTAAATATGGCTTCTTGATGTATTCCTTGCTTTGTTCATTTGAAACTTTCCTTGCCTTGTGTAGATGGTTGAATTGCAACATTATTTCCATCCTTTGAGAGTGAGGGACTTACCTCATGCTTCTTTGAGGTGCTTGCTTCAACATGTGTAGCTTCTTTGATGTATCCAAGACCTAATTTATCATTTGGTGATCTTTGACTATCCAAGATCTCATTCAAGATTGCTGAGCTATTCAATAATTTTTTTGACTTCTCTACTTTCTTTCTAAGATCAACAACTTCAGCTTCCAACTTATGACAAGACTCTTCCTTTTCATTTACTTGATTCTTTAGTAATTATTCTACCCTTTTGGATTCTTCAATTTGGGTCTTGAGATGGACATTAACTTCAAGACTTTTGCTAATCTCATCATCTAGCTTCTTATTCTCTTCTATTTCATTCTTTAGTCTTTAGATCTCTTCTTATTTTTCTTCTAATTGAGTCTTTTTACTTTCTTCTTGTTCCTTGAGAATTTCCTTTAACTTCAAGATATGCCTTTGATTCTTTTTAAGAAACCTTTTAGTGTTCTCAGAAAGATAGCTATATTCTATGTAACAATGGTCATAGTTGTATTCAAATAGACCCCATTCAAATTTCCTTTTAAGATTTGATAGTTCTTCTTCTACTTCTTCCATGGGATAAATGTCATTTAATTCTACACATACTATTTCTATATTTTCTTCTTCACTTGTAGAGAAATATTCAACATCATCACATTTTGAAATATGGAAATCAAGGGTTTTTGGAGATGCTTCGCCTTCATTGATCTTGATAGAATTGTCTTCAAGGTATTCCTTTTTGTGAACATCATCACATTTATAATAATTGCAAATAGAGGATTTTGGAGATTCTTTACCTTCATTGTTCTTGATAGAGTTGTCTTTAAGGTCTTCCTTTTTGCTTTGGTATGTCTCCTCTAGCTTTATCCATAGATCCTTGGAGGAAGTGCATTGTCCCATGCTCTCTTTGATAGAACTTGAGAGTCCACTAAGAATGGTCTTGAGAGCCAATGCATAATTCTTCTTTCCTTCCCTTTGAGCTGCAAACTTTGACTTGTTCTTCAAAGGAACTGATCCACCAATAGTTTCTTTCCAAACACCCGCTCCTATTTCCTTCAAATCCACCTTCATTCTTATTCTCCATGTAGAATAGTTTCCTCATCAAGGATTGGAACTTCATCATCCATTTGTGTGTCCATGCATATCCTCCAAGCTTGTTAAGTCTTATAGTGAAGGCCCACTCTGAAACCAATTGTTGGGCACATTGACCACACTAAGAGGGGGGTGAATTAGTGTAGGGATATTTTTAAAACTTTCCCTTCACAAAACTCCTTAGTTAGAAAACACCATTTACTCATTACTTATTATTGTCATTTATAACCAGTTAAATGTGAACATACATTAGTAACATATACCAACAACATATATCATCAAAAAATCATCACCACAAGAATCACAAAGAAAAAACGATGTATGTACAATTTTATTTTTATTATGGACTAAAATCCTTGGGTTATAAACAACAACTGAATAGAGTTACAACTCCACAAGAGCACCAACTTTACAATGCAAGACTCATCTTACACAACTCAGCACCAACTGAGAAGAGGAATCAATCCTCAACAGATACCAATCTGTCAATAGGTATGTGACCTGTCAGTAGTGAAACACATGTATGTACGCGCCCTACCAGTAGTACAACTCGCGTATGTACACACCACACCTAAAGATAGAGAAGCTGCAGGTTAATAAAATTGTTTATGAATTGAACTATAATATCATATCAAAATTTAGAATGTTGATTCCATACACTTTTCATGAGGTGGTACAAAGCGATATTTTCATTGAGGAGGAACTCATGGGAATTCATTAGTTGAGATCATCTGTGCCTTTAGGTTCAAGTGGAAAGAGATAGCGTTCTCAATTAGTTAGTGCATCGAGGCGAGTAGCAACATGCATGGATTCATCAAGAGGACATGTGATGGGTACACAAATATGTCATATAGGGAGTCATAGACTACCATATAGGCCATTTATGTAGAAGACTCATCAAACACAACAAAGAAATATAACTATTGTTTCTCAGTATGGGAGTCATAATCAACTTCCTAAGAGGAGGTGTTAGACATGTGGAGAGAAAAATTTTTAGAGGTATTGTTTTGGGCAGTTGTGCCTAGCAAGGTGGGCCCATTAGATGTTGAACCAATCATCGCTACACAAAAAGGTGAGTGGGGAGGTTGAATAGGTGAAGTGGTAATAATAGTGATACCTCCCAATACTAGTGGGAGGACAAGCAAGTGTTTAGAACATTGGGGAAGTAGCGGGTCCCCTATGGTTCTAGAATAACAAATGTGTATGTGAGTTGTTAAGTGAAAGACAACTAGCTGGTGATTCTTGAAATAAATATGTCCTACTTTAATAAAGAACAAAGTTGAATACATTAAGTGTCAAATGGATACAACAAACATACATATACCATATTAAAGTAAAATGTTTGGGTAGTATGGGATATAATTTTCATGGAGAAATATAGTAAAAGAACATCTCCTAAAGACTCAACATACTTCGTCTCCAAGTCACTAGGACTTCTAATATCTTTAGAAGATAGGGCATGAACCCACCAGAAGAAAGGCTAGTGAAGGTATGAAATATTAGTTATAATGCGAGGTAAAGGATGCATATCTTGGAGGAACTGGCGATATTTCCCAATAGTTGTTCAAAATATGACCTAGGTGTAGTTGCATCCCACAACCGCCACCTTTGTAGGAATACTTTCTTTTTTCCACTAGGTTACCCCCTTCAAGTGCGAGCAGGTAACTCTAAACCTCAAAAAGTAGTTACGGGCTAGGAAACCTCACAAGAGTTGGGTGGTTAAATAAGGATTGCATGGAACAATCATACCTAAGCCTTTGTTCATGGGTATCTCCCTAGCTTGGTGGATCAGAATTGAATGAAGGATTTAAGTACCCTAAAAAGTCAGCTTCTATGTTTCCAATGAAAAATGATAACAGGGGGGTTATTTGAATTCCTAACCCCGAAATCCTAAGTTGAACTAAAATGTTCTTTTGTGAGCTCACAAGGGAGGATTTTAGTAGGCTCTTTAGAGTTTTTAGTTATTTATTTATTTATTTTATTTATTTTTTATTTTAGGATTGGGGTCATGGAAAAATATGTTCACTTAAGGGTGTGAATGAAGGATAGTTTTGACTCAGTCATTTTTCTTCTCCTAGATCACTTTTGGGTGAAAGGAGAAGAACATACTTGAAAAAGGTGAATTTTGGATACCTTGATGTGTGTGAGTGCAATTTTGTGCAAGTTTGAAGTGTGCAAATACTAATATGTGAAATTAGTACACGTGGGCATCGTATGGCCCTTTAAACTTCCTAATTAAACACTAAGTGTAATTTTCCACCTGTTGAAACTTTACATGAATTGAAATTAAAACTAGACCTAGATCGTTAAGATATGGACATATGGGGTCCTTTCATAACCTTTAACTCCCTAAGTGTTTATTGTGAAAATAAAAACTCCCCTAGATTTTGAAAATATGAGGAAATATGTGTTCCTTTCAACACTTTAAACTCCCTAGTGTTTTTTATTTGCAAATAAACAAGAAAGATTCACACATGTATGGGTGCTTACTTTCAAACTTTTGGTTTTAATTCCCACGTGTTTTGACATAAAAAAGGGAGATACAAAAATACTTTAGACCATTTTTTGATCCACCACGATCACTTGAGAGAGTGAGAGGTAAAGATCATACTCAAGGTAGAAAAGATAAGCTCTTAGTCCCACAAAATGATTGATGAAAGAAACACAATTAGAATAACAAAGTTCATGTGATTGAGGAGGATATCCACATGGTAAAGAAAAAAAAATTGCTCTTTTTATGTCCTCTACCAATCTAAGTTAGATATCCTCTATGTAAGAATGAAATTAAAATATTTTTTTTGCCAATTACAAAGTGCATTTAATTTAACTCTTAACCCCTATTGGCAGGACGAAATGAAAGACATCCATGGCCTAGGGAGAAGGAGTATCTGTGTGAGTCACAGTGATGATAGGTGCGCTAATGGGTGTATATTTCACATGCATAAAACATTGTAATAGGTGAGACTTGCGTGTCTTTGTGAGTCTATTCTTTCAAAATTCACACAGAGTGTGGCATTGCTGATGGAAAATTTATGCACAAGTTCCCATAGTGACTGGGGTCTAAAATATCGGTTTAAACTCATGATTAGGTTCATTTTTCAACCTACAACATAATAAAAGTAAGAGAAAATTCTCCACAAGCCTAAGGGAGAAGAATTTTGACTTATAAATCCAATGGACTCGCCAATCTATTTTTCCTTTTTCATCACTTGGGTGAGAAAAAAGAGACAATTGAGTGTTAGCTAGGTGGAGATAACACCGTAGTTAGTATTTTAGAATGAAACCAAATTCATGAAATATCCATGCATTGGAAATAAACAAAAGGAAGCATACATATAACATGTATTAGCGCAAATAGAAAAATAAACATGGAATAATTGTATACTAATGGAAAAGACCAAGTTGATAATACCATAGAGGATAGGGATGATAAAGTGGGCTCTCCTTTTCCTCTTTGGGAGGGTCCTTTTCTATCCCTTGGAACCTTTTTATCTTGTTGATTAAACGATAAGGTGCACAAAGATATCTAAAGGGGAGAGGTTCAATGCTCAAACCTTGGTGATTATGGATGTAGGAATGAAATCTTGGGAAAGAGGACTCACCAAACTCATTCAAACAACATAAAAATGGTTTTTCTTCTATAATTTTATGCATACCCATCGATTACTTTTATAGGAATTAATCAATCTCAGTAAAGACTCATTCTAAGTGGGAAAGAGGTGCCACTTGGATGTGGCTTCCCATGTCTGAGTGGACATGGAACCACTTAGGCTACCAATATTGGATTTTATGGATCTTGAGGCCTCTTGGTACCTCAACCCGAGGGTACTCAAGATGTGATTATTTTCATAAATGTGTTGAATGTGGTTGAGACTTCATTTATGGTCCATCCACGCGGATTTCAAAAGAACAATCATGTAGGTTCATGCAAATATCTCAAAAGCCACATTATTGAGTCACACAGAGAAATTAAAAACCCATTTTGTGTAGTTTTCCACTCTGTTGAGTATGGTGTATTAATTACATGAGTGTATTAACCATGGTCAATATCATAATCATTAGCAAACTGGACTACCCCTTTCTTAGCTTTGGAATCCATTTCTACTTGATTGAAATCCTCTTGATTAATTACCTTTATTTTTTATATTAATAATGAATTATGAGGAATCAAACTTTTGATTCCTCCTAGATCTATTAATAATGAAAAACTTATACTATTTATCTTACTTGATGTATTGAATACTATAGATTAATGCTCAACTTGGCGATTATTCATTATTGCATCTATCTTGTTGGATTTTTCCATATCACCTACAATAGTTTGGATCTACTCTAGGCTAGATCGCCTCTATGCATGTGGACAATACCTCTAAAAGTGTTTGTCTTTACATGTCTAACACCTCCTCTTAGGAAGTTGATTATGACTCCCATACTGAGAAAAAGTAGTTATATTTCTTTGTTGTGTTTGATGAGTCTACTACATCAGTGGCCTATATGGTGGTCTATGACTCCCTATATGACATATTTGTGTACCCATCACATGTCCTCTTGATGAATCCACATATGTTGCTAATGGCCTCGATGCACTAGCTAATTGAGAACACTATCTCTATCCACTTGAACCTAAAGGCATAGATGATCTCAACAAATTAATTCCTATGAGTTCCTCCTCAGTGAAAATATCCCTTTGTACCACCTTATGAAAAGTGTATGGAATCAACATTCTAAATTTTGATATGATATTATATTTCAATCCATAAACAAGTTTATTAACCTGCAACTTCTCTATCTTCAGGTGTGGTGCATACCTTAGTAACTCCATGAACAAGCTAGTTTTGGGGTGAAGAATATGCATATGGATACTATTGTTCCAAGAAAACGATTTTGAGGTTGTGGTGAAGCCCAGGAAGTTGAATGCAGGGCCAAATAATCTATCGCACATATTATTAGGAGAAGGTGTAGGAAATTTAGATGATATCTTACCAAATGTAAAACTATTTACAATTAAAATGGTGGATGATTACTTCTCATACATCATGTAGTTTCTAAGTACATGAATGGCCCCACCTAAGATGACAGTGGTGTAGAAGAAATAAATGGTAGTCAAAGAAGAAAATTATCGGTTGATTGCAGGGACAATATACAAGTTGGGAGTAGACAAAATATTAAGACAGTGTGTGTTGGAACATGAAAGATTGATGATACTCATAGAAACACATGACGAGATAGCAGGAGGACATTATGCAGGGAAGGGGACTACACAAAATATTTTGTACACAAGGCTCTGCTGGCCTACACTTCACAAATATTGTAAGGAATATTTTCAGTCATGCGATGTATGACAAAGAGTGGGAAAGCCATCTAGGAGGGATGCAATTCCTTTAAAACCAAATGTTACCTTGCAAGTATTTGATAAATGAGCCATAGAATTTGTAGGGACAATCGAACCACAAGTAGGAAGATAAGGGGTAAGGTACATAATCACTGCGACGAAGTACTTGAAAAGATGGTAAGAAGCAACACAAATCCTAGATTGCACTGTGAAGACTGCTGTGATATTTTTATTTGAGAATGTAGTCACATGGTTTGGATGTCTGTTCATATTACTTAGTAATCAAGGAGCCAACTTTTTGAATAAAACAAATGCAACATTGACTCGGGAGTTTTAAATTCATCATCAAAAGAGTACCCTGTATCATCCCCGGGACAATGGGATGGTGGAAGTTTTCAATAAAATCTTAGAGAATGGTTTGAAAAAAATTTGCAACGTATGGAGAGATGATTGGGACTTAAGAGTTCCTACAATTTTATGGGCTTACAGGACTACAAGTAAAAAGTTATGACTCCTTTCAAGTTGGTCTATGGGAAAGAAGAAGTGTTGTCAATGGAGTTTATTCTACCTATCCTGTGTATTGAAGTGATTATTGATCTATCTGACTCTGGTGTAATATATGAGATATTGGCATAGTTAGTACAGCTTGAGGAAGATCAATTTTTTTCATGCTTCCATCAACAAGTTCAACATTCAAGAGAGAAGGCTTGGCATGATAGACACATTAAACATAAAAAAATTCAAGTGGGATACTTAGTATTACTTTATGACAGTAAATTTATGCATCACCCATGGAAGTTTAGAATGCATTGTCTAGGACCATATGTGATTCAACATGTAACAGATACATGTCTTGCACAGTTGGAAATCCTGAATGGAGATGTCCTTGTAGTAATGGTGAATGTAAATCGACAGAAACTCTATAGAGACGATCGACAGTCTGCACAGTAATATGGGTTGTGACATGTATGATTGTACTATAGTAGGAAGGAAAAACAAAGAAAAGAAAATAAAAAGTAGAAAAAGGGGGAAAAACAAATAAAAATTAGAAAAATGAAGAAAACCAAATAAAAAGTAGATATAGAAAAAATAAAATTATTATAGAGTACAAGGAGTAGGATATTGCACAGAAGGAAAGATTATTTCACATCGATATAGAACTGTGCTGATTAACAAAAGAATACATAGAAGAAAAATATTGTGAACAAACAAATGTCAAATAAAAATAGTTGTGCAATTTGGCAGTAATAAGGCCATTAAAAGCATTAAATCATGGAAATGAAAACTAAAAAAGGGTAATGACAGGTCATAAAGACACCGTATACTCTTAAATGGAAAAAACCACTAGAAATCACGATAGGTTGGAAGTACGAGGAAAAAATCGTACAATCGATTTGGTAATAAAGACACACTTATTTAACCATTCATAAATCACATTGGTGGATTGGACAAGTGAGTCAAGGCGTGAAGAGACTTGCGTAGTTGGAAAGAAGGCACAAAAATAGTTGAGAGTCGCTAAGCGTAAATCATTGTTACTAAGAGTTTCATGCAAAAGAGAGTGAACCAGAGAAAACTAGAGAAAACCTGAGTGATTCAGAGTTGAACTACAACTACTACTGAAAAACCATAGAGCAAGTAAAGAAATTTTTCGCACAAGAAAATGGGCCCGCAAAACATTGGATCTCCATAAGAAAATACCAAGATCTTCGGCTTCGACTTCACAAGCAATATTCCATAGGGATTATGTCCCACCAAGGAAATATAACGCGCTGCCAATAAAAGTACCAGTAGATGGGAAATACTCGCTGGAAACATCAACAGTCCTACCTGGTGTAAGGATTGAAGGGGACATGCTTGAAAAGGTTGTTGGCCTCAAGTTCGTCCATCATGATATCATTGAAGAGTAAAAATTCCCTAAGATGGCTAGGGAAAAACACTTATGCACTAAGATTGTACCGAGAACATGAGAGATAGTGTTGGAAACATAGGTGCTGGAAACCGGACTGGAGAAGTCAGACACACTAAACTTGATGGAGATCCCACACTTTGGATGCAATATTGAAATCAATTCTTGTGTGAAGTTATTCATCAGTTGCATCCATGGGGGGACACTATGGATTGATCCCCCAGTATCAATTGATATTGTGTTGATTACACATATCACATGGCTATCGAAATCCAGTGAGGATCCAACCATTTTGTTCAAAAAGATAGGGGAGAGAGCCCTATCATAAGCAATGAAGGAAAAATTACAAACTTTCAGGGGGAAAGGGGATTGGATGTTACAAAAATTAATGGCGAAAGTGTTTGGTTTTAAACTCAAGTATTGCAATGAAGTACTAGCTGCAGTGATTGCAACTGCCAAAAAATGCGTCGAAGGGGTCCAAATGAACTAGATCACCTTCTTGGTGAATCGATTTTTGCAAGATTGTATTGAGGGATAGGGAAAGGGAATTTTTTTTCATTATGCATGGTTTTTGATCTTGATTATGTTGGTCAAATGGTAGTAACCATGCTACTATCATCACATGGTCACATCCAATAGAGGTAGTATGGCTGCGTGGTATGCCAACCTATGACATACACCAAACAAGAGAAGGAAATAGGAAAAAAATGTTACATTATTTGTATACTTTGATACTATCAAGTATCGTATTGAGCATATTGTTGATATTATGGTAGTTGCAGGAGGTATTAACCTCTACATGTAATCTTGACAAGACTAGAATATTCTATGAAGCAAGAGAAACCCTAAAGACTTTGATAATAACCCTAGAAGACTGGGCAACTTAATAAAATAATTAATATTGAGTTATTATTCCCTAGGAAGAGAAGTTGGCCCATAAAACTAAGATGGAGTAGTATAAATACAGGTCTCCAGAGCTCATTTGTCACACACTCTCTCACAACTGCAGAAAACCAGTGGTGCACAAGTTTCGAGAGGAGTTGTAGCTGCAGTTGCTGCTACTGCAACTAGAATATGGTGGTTTTGGCTTGGACTTTCTCTTGGTTATGCTTTGGAATTTCTACCTGGTATGATAGATCTGGAGAGAGGTACACTACCTTGATTAGCTATTGTTTCTAGGCTTTTCTTCTAGAATTATTCTCTTTTTCAAGGTTAAGGTGCTCAGGGGTGGCTTCAGCCTATGGTTGGGTGACAATATTGCTATATTTTCTATGGTGAAATGAGGACACATATTATTCTATATGTTATGGGCCCACACTATTCGGATAGTCTAACCACTGGAAGATAGATTGGGAGGATTTTCTCAGTTACAATTGCAGTTGTAGTCAAAGTTTTGTTACAACAACGAAACCCTAACCCTCTTGTTAAGGCACCTTAAGTAAAGAGATTAACTAATTTCTGGATATCCTAGTGCACCCTAGAATAGCGTACCTCTTGGTACTCTCAACAAGCTAATATGTCAAGTTTTAGTTTTTGGTCAAAGTCAAAGGTTGACCAAGTCAAAGTCAAAGGTTGACCAAATCAAAACAGTCATGACTTACTCTATGAATTCAGAAAATAATTTAGAAGGGGCTTCTAACTTCATAGCATGGAAGAAAAGGATTGACCTAATCTTTGCCAAGAATAAAGTGCTGGATATCATGAAAGGAAATATCATGGAACCACAATTTGAAGCGGGAAAGGAGAAGGAACCTCAGAACATTGAAGTTATGGAGAAGTTCAAGGATAATGAAATCAACACTATGAGTATCATAGTGGACTTTGTAAAATACCACTTGATACCCTACATCTCTCATCTTGACTCATCTAAGAAGATGTATGATGCCCTAATTAATCTCTTCTCATTCATAAACATTGAACAAGTAATGAGTCTGAAGAATGAGCTCAGTGACATGAAAATGAATGATGATTATAGAATAACATCATACTTTGTGAAAATTTCTCAGCTAAGAGATCAAATGCAAGCTATTGAAGAAATCAATTCAAAAAAGGAACTGGTAAATATAGTACTCAATGGCCTTCCCAATACATGGGATGAATTTGTTCCAAGCATGGACACAAGAAAGGAGTATCCCACATTTGAATAAATTTGGACTTGTTGTGCACAAGAAGAATCAAGGATTAACACAAAACATAAATCGAGAAATAAATACGATGATCAATCCTTCACATCAAAGTTCAAGAATTTCAGGAATAAGAAGAAGTTTGGTGTAATATCCCTTGGCTGAACCCAAATGTAAATATAATCCAAGTATATTTAAGCTAGTGAGTTGTTTAAACATCATTTTTGTAATACACCTTTCATGGCATGGTTTGCGCATATACTGCACAGTAAAGGGATGTAATGTGCACATTTCTGAATACCATGCACAGTAACTAAGGTGCGCGCAACCTTAAAGACAGAGGATACAACACGTAGTAAATAAAGATCGCACAACCTTGAGGTTAGCGGATACTACACGTAGTAACTAAAGTGCACACAATATTGAGGTTAACGAAACTTTGTGTATATAATATGCATTATAGACTGGTGAGCCAGTATTATAAGCCAGAATGCTTATGTCTTGGAATTAGGCCAGGGCACCTAGATGTTAAAGGCTAGAGCACCTATTTTGTAGATATCTCATGATTAATATAAAAATACATCACTGCGCGCAGACCGACCACGATAAAAGAGAAGGGGGACTAGATTCCACCAAATATGGAAAGGGAGGGCCTAAAGTTAAGAACAGGGCTAAGCTAGAGAGATTAAAGCCGAGTGACTCACTGTTGAGAGTGACAAATAGTGTAGTCTAAGGCTAGGAGGTTCGTGGACAGTCTGCACGTAGTTGGTGACATTCTTACCAAGATAAGTACTGGTTATGTGTTGAATTCCATGCTAGATTGTCATTTATGTGTTATTTTATGGGTTTTATTGCTTGTGTGAGCATAATTGTCTGTATATTTAAGGATATACCCTGTATACGCTGCATGTTTGTTCTCACTGTTAAATCAGTCTGAAAATCATATAAAATCATATATTTACAGAACACAACTGTTTGTTTATCTTTTATATGTGAAGCTTCCGCTAGAGCATTGTATGTATATGTTTAATTGCATGCATTTCAGTATGTATGTATGCATGTGTGTGTATATACGTATTTAGAGAGAAAAAGAAAGAAAAAATTCATGTGACATACCTCAGTTGAATATTGGGTGTTACATTATGTTGTCAGAACTAAGCTAAGTGTTTGAGTAAGTGACATTTCCCGGTCAGTGGGTGGACGGGGTGTGTTACAGTTGGCTTAAGGAAGAAACCAAATCAAGAAAAGGATATGTTAAAGATACAATGCTTCAACTGTAAAAAATATGGTCATTACAGGAACCACTGTCCCGAGTTAAAGAAAAGGAAGGAAACATACGAAACAACAGTTTTCGAAGAAAGGGAACCCTCAAAGAAAGCCAAGTAGGATAAAACAAACTAATTCTTCTAAGTCAAGATAACAATATTCTTTAAAGTTCTTGTACATACCATGTTTACATAGTTCCTACACATATAATGTATATATACTTCCTAGAAGATAAGATGGTCAAGTGAAAAAATACCTATGGAAGAATAACAAGATAAGGATTGCTATCATGATGACTACAAGTCAAGCAATACACATGAAAAAGATGAAGTACATTGACAATCTTTGGTAAAAATTCCTGTGGAAGCTATTATATATGTAACAACTACCCGACTAGATGAAGTCATAATCAAACTTGAAAATACCCAGAAGAATTCAAAACAGAAAGAAGTCAACAATCAAGATGAAATTAGAAAAACACTTGTGACAATTTGCAGAAGGCAATACGGATGTAGACTAAAGTGTGGATTCTCTTAGATGAAGGGAGATGATTACAAAATTCCAAAAGAAGAGCATGCATTCATGCATGAAGCAAGGATTAGGAGGGAGCTAATCCTAAATGATATGATCCATTGAGGATTATGAAGTATCTATCCATGTTCCCATTGAAAGTAGCAGCCATGATAAACAACATGTGATGAGACGAATTCTTCTTCAAGAAGCTTTGAATATCCTTGGTTGTCCATCTAAATTTATGCATCTGTGATGAAAATAAGAAATTGGAACCTTCATAAAGGAAGGGCATAGAATCTATAGAAGATTCCATCGACTCCAAAATTGAAGATGAGGAAGAACATGAGGATTCCAAGAAAGAAAGAAAAGTCAGAACAACCAATTGAACACGTTATTATATCGATAATCATAAGATTACCAACTTGGTTTGAACCCAGTAGAAACAATCAAGAAGAAGAAATGAAATTTGTGATGAAGAACAATATATGTAAGAAAATGTAAAAAATACTTATGAATGGAATATTGTGAGATTCAAAACTAGAGGTTCTTCTAAACGGAGGGGGAAGACTATGATGACAAATTGTTACAATAAATTAGATATACCTCTTGCATTATCCATGTAAAATATTGTTCTTCCCAATAAAGAAAATTGAGAAAGAAGATTATACCAGAAAGAGACCCATGTATGCAAATAAAAGAAGACCTTGTATGGATGCAGATAAAAGAAGAGTATCTCATATACAATAGAAGCATGGTGAAAATTTTATATGACAAAGATAGTGTATATAGTGTATCAGAATGGTTACTCAGAAGTCCGGGATGATGTATTTCTAATCCATGGAAAACTCTCATGACGACAGAAGAAGTTCTACTTGGATATGTTTCAGGTTGATCTTTGCCACAATGTCATGAGCTAACAGGAAACATACATGTTGAATTCGACCATGATATATTGTAATGATCATAGTTATGTGAATCTTTCAGAGAAAACTAGTATTCCATGATAGACTAAATTAAATTGAGATCAATCATTATATTCTTTGTGAAGTCAACAAGAAAGAGGTGGTTTTCCTATATATCTCCACAGATGAGGAAATAGAAGATATTTTGGTAAATCCTTTGTCCAAGATGAAACATTTGCGTACTAAAGAGACAAGATGGGACTCGTGGAGCCAATTTTATTATTGGAAAAGGAAGTGATTACTACCAGGTTGGGAGGGAGCACTGATATTTTATTGATTTATGGATAGCCATTTTTCAATTCGGAAAATGTCCCAGGATGGGCAGTTCCTTTCTAGTTCAGAAAGTGGTTCAATATTTCTGATGGGCAGGCATTTTCCAGTCTGGAAAATGGTCCATATCGGATAATCATTTTTGTAGATTGTTAATGTACCATAGACAAGGATTCCCGAATCTCCTTGTGGCTAGTGTAGGGGAATGGTATAGGATAGTCATTCTTCTTGGGTGTCACTCTGAGTAGTGGTCAAGTAGAATGGTCTTCCTTTCTAGGCAGTAATTCTTTCGAAGTTCACATTTGTGAGCAGTTTCAAAGAATGGTTCATTTTGGAGGTTGGTGCAGGACAATCATTTCCATTAGGAAATGGTCCAGACAGTCATTCCCTAGGACATACTTATTCTCTCCAGGTTGCACTGTGATTAGTGTTGGAGGAATGGCCCAGTTAGGTGAATGGTCTAGGTTCAACAATCAAGGACATGCATTACCTAGGGAATACTCATTCTCTCTAGGTTGCACTACAATTAGTGTTGGAGGAATGGCCCAGTTAGGTGAATGGTACATGCTTAGAAATAATGGACAATAGTTCTTCTATGCCTGGAAAGAATAGTCCAAATAGCGCATGGATGATGTTTTACTTTCTAAGGGCAAATGCTCTTCTAGATATTATAGATGTGAGTGGAAGAATAGCCGAGATCACTCAGTTTGTATCAAGATATTGTTATGCAGGTTGATATTAGATGATATGATTGTTGTGGAGATTGTATGTCTCTGGACAATAGTTGTATGCTACTGTGGTGGATGTGCTTCATTGGTTTTGACTATGCATCACTGGTTAGTAGTCGTGTGCTACTAGGTGTGGTTGTATACCACTAGATAGTAGTTGTGTACTACTATGTATAGACACAATTGTGTTCTATTGAATGGAATTGTTCTGATTTCCATGGAAACTATCACTAGTGTTGGAGATGATTACCAGCCATATGGATAGTCACTATGTTGATGGACAGACATTCTCCCTATGGAAAATGGTCCCGGACAGTAATTCTTCTAGGACATACATCCAGATTAGAAGAATAGTCCTTGTAGCCCATGGTGTGGCTTCCAACATCTATTGAAACAATTATTCTTCTAGGACATATGTCCATACCAAAATAATGGTTCTTTTATCACTCTATGGAGTAAGTGAGTTATTCAAAACCATGCCTGATTACTCAGATGGAGTATGGCTTCAACAAATTATGCAGTTGTTGCTATCAGATGATACTAATAGTGATGATGGTGCTCGTGATTTGATCACGAGATATCTTGTGTGGCTATGATGATGTTATCGGTTGAATGGTATGCTTGTGCTCAATACCATTTCATTTAATACCTCCCTAGCTAGGAGAGAGTGAGAGAGTGTTGACATTATGGAAGCTACATGAGGTATTAACCTCTACATGTAATCTTTACAAGACTAAATATTCTGAGAAGCAAGAGAAAGACTAAAGACTTGGATAATAACTCTAGAAGACTAGGCATCTTAATAAAATAATTAATATTGAGTTATTAGTCCCTAGGAAGAGAAGTCGGCCTAGACAAATAAGATGGAGAAGTATAAATACAGGGCACTAGAGCTCATTAGTCACACACTCGCTCGCACTGCAAAAAACCATTGGTGCAGAAGTTTGGAGAGGAGTTGTAGCTGCAGCTGCTGCAAATGGAATCTTGTGGTTTTGGCTTGGAATTTCTCTTTTTTATGGTTAGGAATTTTTTCCTGGTATTCTAGATCTAGAGAGAGGTACGCTACCTTGATTGTCTATTGGTTCTAGGTTTTTCTTCCAGAATTATTCTCTCTATCAAGGTTAAGGTTCTCGGGGGTGTCTTCGGCCTATGGTTGGGTAACGATATTTCTATATTGTCTATGGTGAAATGAGCACACATATTATTTGAATAGGTTATGGGCCCACACCATCTTCAGACAGTCTAACCCTGGAAGATATATTGGGAGGATTTGCTCATTTATAGTTGCAGTTGCAGTCAAAGCTTTGTTGCAGCAGTGAAACCCTAACCCTCTTGTTAAGGAACCTTAAGTGAAGATATTGACCTAATTTCTAGATAGCCTAGTGCACCCTAGTATAGCGCACCTACTAGTACTCTCAGCAAGCTAAGACATCAAGTTTGAGTTTTTGGTAAAGTCAAAGGTTGAACAAGTCAATGTCAAAGGTTGACCAAATTAAAATAGTCATGACTTACTCTATGAAGTCAGAAAACAAGATAGAAGGGGATTGTAACTTCAGGCCATGGAAGAGAAGGATTGACCACATCCTTTCCAATAATAAAGTGTTGGATATCGTGAAAGGAAATATCATGGAACCATAGTTTGAAGAGGGAAAGAAGAAGGAACCTCATAATGTTGTAGTTATGGAGAAATTCAAGGACAATGACATCAATGCTATGAGTATCATAGTGGACTTTGTAAAAGACCACTTGATACTCTACATCTCTGATCTTAACTCATCTAATAAGATGTACTGTGCACTAATTAATCTCTTCTCAGTCAGAAACATTAGACAAGTAATAAGTCTGAAGAATGAGCTCTGTGAAATGAAAATGAATGATGATGATAGCATAACATCATACTTTGTGAAAATATCTCAGCTAAGAGATCAACTACAATCTATTGACGAAATCAATTTAGAAAAGGAACTGGTAAATATAGTACTCAATGGCCTTCCCAAGACATGGGATGCATTTGTCACAAGCATGAACACAAGAAAGGAGTATCCAACATTTGAAGAACTTTAAACTTGTTGTGCACAAGAAGAATCAAGGATTAACACAAAATATAAATCCCAAAAGAAATACGATGATCAATCCTTCACAACAAAGTTCAAGAATTTCAGGAATAAGAAGAAGTTTGGCTTAAGTAAGAAACCAAATCAAGAAAAGGATATGTAAAAGATACAATGATTCAAATGTTGAAAATATGGTCACTACAAGAACCACTATCTTGAGTTAAAGAAAAGGAAGGAAACATACAAAGAAACGGTTGTTGAAGAAAGGGAACCCTCAAAGAAAGCCAATCGGGATAAAACAAACTACTTCTTCTAAGTCAAGGTAACAATATTCTTGAAAGTTCTTGTAGATACCATGTTTACATAGTTTCTATACATATAATGTATATCTTCTTCTTAAAGATAAGATGGTCAAGTGAAAAAATACCTATGGAGTAATAACAAGATAAGGATTTCTATCACGATGACTACAACTCAAGAAATACTCATGAAAAAGATGAAGTACATTGAAAATCGTTGGTAACAATTCATGTGGAAGCTATTATATAAGTAACAACTTCTTGATAGGCCGAAATTAGAGTCAAACTTGAAAAGATCCAAAATAAGTCAAAACATAAAGAAGTCAACAATCAAGAGGAAATTGGAAAAAGACTTGTGACACTTTGCAGAAGGAAATAAGGATGTAGACAAAAGAATGGACTCTCTTAAATGAAGGGAGTTGATTACAAAATTCCAAAAGAAGAGAATGCATTCACGCATGAATCAAGGATTAGGAAGGAGCTAATCCTAAATGATATGATCCATTGAGGATTATGAAGTATTTATCCATCTTCCCATTGAAAGTGGAATCCATGATAAACAACACGTGATCAGATGAATTCTTCTTCAAGAAGCTATGAATATCCTTGGTTGTCCATCTACATTTATGATCCTATGACGAAAAGAAGAAGTTGGAACTCTTAGAAAGGAAGGGCATAGAATCTACAAAATATTCCATGGACTCCAAAATTGAAGATGAGGAAGAACATGAATATTCCAAGAAACAAAAAAAAAGTCAGAACAACCAATTGAACAAGTTATTATACCGAGAATCATAGGGACACTAGCTTGGTTTGAACCCAATAGAAACAATCAAGCAGAAGAAATGAATTTTTTTATGAAGAATAGTATATATAAGAAAATGTGAAAAAGACTTATGAACGAAAGATTGAGAAATTCACAAATAGAGGTTCTTCCATAAGGAGGTAGAAGATTATGACGACAACTTGTTCCATTAATCAGATATACCTCTTGTATTATCCATGTAAAAGACTGTTCTTCCCAATAAAGAAAATTGAGAAAGAAGATTATACCAGAAAGAGACCCATGTATGAAGATAAAAGAAGACCTTGTATGGATTCAAACAATTTGATGCAGAGTATCTCATATACAACAGAAGCATGGTGAAAAGTTTCTATGATAGAGATAGTTTATCAAAATGGTTACTCAGAAGTCCAGGATGATGGATTTCTAATCCATGGAAACCTCTCATGATGACAGAAGAAGTGATACTTGGATATGTTTTAGTTTGAGCTTTTCCACGATGTCATGAGCTAGCAGGAAACATAAGTGTTGAATTTGACCATGATATATTGTAATGATCAGAGCTATGTGAAGCTTTCAGAGAAAATTGATATTCCATGAAAGACCAAAGTACATTGATATCAAGCATTATATTCTCTGTGATAAAGTCCAGGAGAAAGAGATGGTTCTCCAGTATATCTCCACAGATGAGAAAATATAAAATATTTTGGTAAATCCTCTTACTCCCAGGTTGGGAGGGAGAAATGATATGTTATTGATTTATGGAAAGTCATTTTTCAATTCATAAAATGGCCCAGGATGGGAAGTTCCTTTCCAGTTTGGAAAGTGGTTTGATATTTCTGACAAACAACCATTTTCCATTGTGAAAAATGGTCCAGATCGAACAACCATTTTTGTAATGAAAATGGTATGATAAATTGTTGATGTACCATAGACATTGATTCCCCTTGTGTCCAATGTGGGGCAATGGTCTAGGAAATTCATTATTCTTGGAATTCACTATGAGTAATGGTTAACTAGAATGGTCCACCTCGTTGGGCAATTATTCATTCAAAGTTCACAATTGTGAGTAGTTTCAAAGAATGGTCGATTTTGGAGGTTGGTGTAGGACAATCATTTCCATTAGAAAATGGTCCATACATTCATTTCCTAGGGAATAATCATTCTCTCTAGGTTTCACTGTGATTAGTGTTGGAGGAATGGCCTAGTTAGGTGAATGGTTCAGGTTCAGTAATCAAGGATAAACATTCCCTAGGGAAGAATCATTATCTCTAGGTTTCACTATGATTAGTGTCGGAGGAATGGCCCAGTTAGGTGAATGGTATAGGCTTAGAAACCAAGTACAATTATTCTTCTATGATTGGGAAGAATAGTTCAGACAACGCATGGCTGATGTTTTGATTTTTGAGGGAATATGCTCTTTTAGATCTCACAGATTTGAGTGGAAGAATAGTTGAGATGACTCAGTTTGTATCATGATATTGTTATGCAGGTTGATATTATATGATATGATTGTTGTGGAGATTTTATGTCTCTACACAATAGTCGTATGCTACTATGGTGGATGTGTTTCACTGGTTGTGACTATGTGTCACTGGTTAGTAGTTGTGTGCTACTAGGTGTGGATGTATACCACTAGATGGTAGTTTTGTACTACTATGGATAGACACAATTGTGTTCTATTGAATGTCAATGTTCTGATTGCCATGGAAAATATCACTAGTGTTGGATACAATTACCAGCCAAGTGGATAGTCAGTATGTTGATGGAAAGACATTCTCCCTGTGGAAAATGGTCTAGGACAATCATTCTTCTAAGACGTATGTCTGGATTAGAATAATAGTCCTTGTAGCCCTCGGCCTGGCTTCCAACATCCGTTGGAACAATTATTCTTCTAGGAAATATGTACATACTATAAGAATGGTTCTTGTATCACTTTGTGGAGTAAGTGACTTATTCAACATCATGCCTGATTACTCAGATGGAGTATGGCTTCACCATATTATGCAGTTGATTCTATCAGATGATACTTATAGTGATGATGGTGCTCGTGATTTGATCATGAGATAGCATGTGTGGTTATGATGATGCTACTAGTTGAATGTTCTATTTGTGCTCATGACCATTGCCTTTAATATCTCCCTAGCTAGGAGGGAGTGTTGATATTATGGTATCTGTGAGAGGTATTAAACTCTACATGTAATCTTGATGAGACTAAAATATTCTGAGAAGCAAGAGAAACCCTAAAGACTTAGATAATAACTCTAGAAGACCGGGCGTCTTAATAGAATAATTAATATTGAGTTATTATTCCCTAGGAAGATAAGTCAGCCCAGAAAGATAAGATGGAGCAGTATAAATACAGGTCGCTAGAGCTCATTTATCACACACTCTCTTGCAACGGAAGAAAACCATTGGTGCACAAGTTTGGAGAGGAGTTTCAGTTGTAGATGCTGCAACTGGAATCTTGTGGTTTTGGCTTGGAATTTATCTTGGTTATGGTTTGGAATTTCTGCCTGGTATGTTAGATCTGGAGAGAGGTACGCTACCCTGATTGACTATTGGTTATAGGGTTTGCTTCCAGAATTATTCCCTCTATCAAGGTTAAGGTTCTCAGGGGTGGCTTCGGCCTATGGTCAGGTGACAATATTTCTATATTGTCTATGGTGAAATAAGCACACATATTATTCTAACACATACACCGTACATCTTAGGTGATGCAATGGAAAGATACAAATACATGGCATGATTCAACACAGACATGCACCACATGTATGTGCAAGAAAAGAAGGACTCGTCACAACATCAGAAGATGTATTCCTAATTTTGAATGATTATGAAGATGGGTGGAAAACCCCAGCAGAGAAAACTGGGCACCGGAAAGACAAATAAGAGAAAGATAAGAGTGATGAAGAACCAGATGATGAGTAGGGGGATGAACAAAAAAATGGCGTAGGAGATACACCTGACCCATCAATAGTGGAAGTACAGTAGACAGTCCCCACGACATGCGAAAAAGAAAGGATAAGGGGAAGGAAACATCAAGAGGGGTGCACAAGAATACTAAAGTGCATAGTGAAACCCCAGTTTATACTTTGACCAATGACGACATGCACTGCATCGGCTACCAAGTACGGGATGTCGCGGAGGAATTCATTGAGGAAGAAATCAGGAAAAAAAAGAGAAGCAAAAAAGGGTGCATGATCTGTTGAAAGCACTCCAACAACTCTTGGAAGCAACCAACATAACAAAATAATGTAGGACAGAGGGAAGGCCTTCCATAATTCTAGGGAAGGAATCAAATACTACGCACCTAGTCTTAACCCAACTAGCAGTCAGGCAAAAAACACTCCAAATTGAGATGGATGCACTTGAATTTCAAATGGATGAATTACAAGAACATGTGAACACACAAGGAAACCTGAACATAGTGGTATCAAAGATTCCAATACAAATATTACAATAATTGTAAATAGGCTTGTTGCAAGAGATTAAGAGTCGGGGAGATGAAGCACACGAGGAGATGAAAAAAATAAAAGATGTAAGGGATCAGATGTAGCAACAATATGATGTTGCAATCCAAGTGAATAAGAAAGTTGAAGTTTGATTGGAAGAAGTAATGAAATAAAAATATGAGGTTGAGGAAAGGGTAAAGAAATCCCTCAAGGAAAAGGATGAAGTCATAATTGTAGCGCAGAAAACACAAGCGGTCGTCCAAAAATTATACAAGGAAATTCCATAATTCTCGATAGTAGTAGAAGCTACTATGGAGGAACAAATATCTCAGATCTAAGAAGTCGTAAAAGGCTTCCAATTGTATATAGAAGACCTAAAATTGCAGAGTATTCCAGGGACACCACCAGAAGTAAGAGAAAGTAGGGAGATAATGATGATGACAGCATTCACCAACATCAAGAAGGTTGAAGAAGAGTGTGCCAAACTCTACGAGGAGAGCATGTATATCTAGACAAACTTGGTGGAATAACCTCAGCTAAAGGTTGTAGAGGCCAATTTAAGAGAAGCACGGGAAAATGATCAACAAGATTCAGAGAAAATAACTACACGTCCACCAAATGAACGTATGAAAATCATTTTGGCATAGCGGTAGTCATACGTGTAAGTGGACAAGATGGGGGATAAACAGAAGATCCTTCATCAATGTTTAGGACCACTGCAGGAAGAAGCAGTGATGGTGATAGGTGAATTAGCCACTACAGAGGGCAAGGTAAAACAAGCAACTTAGGAAGCAAAAGATAAAATTATAGCCTTGACTATGTAGGGGGTTGAAGAGATTGTAGAAACAGAGGCAACGATACTCAAACAAGTGGAAGTATAAAACAAAGCCTCTCAAAATTTCATTGTGACATGGAAGAGCAGGCCATAGGCCTGAATGGTTCTGAATGATCCACATGTCACTGTTGGGGGCCTGTTGGACATGAAGTGTTGGATACAATTTTGATAAAAATCCTAAGTGTAGAAGACGTGCACAAAAGAAGAAGAAAGAATAGGGAGTGCACAAGTGAGGCACATCCAGGAGGACAATGTACAGTTGAGGTGCATTTAGGAGGACAATGCACAGGAAGAGGAATAAAAAAAAAAGAGGAATAAAGAAGAATAAAACATAGAATAACAGTGGAGAAGAAAGTAGACAGAAATGAAGGATGACAACCTAACATTATAAAGAAAGAAGGACATGAAAAATCAGGACGAACAACAGTCAAAGTGAAAAATTAGCATGTAGACGGAAAAGTATGTGAAAGAATCCCAGACAACCAATTAATTGGAGTAGTCATGCATTATAATAGGGATTTTGGGATGAAAAAAGTAGGGTTTTAAGACCTGGATTTTATGTATAAATATGTAATGGGTTGGGAGAATAGGGGTTCCTTCTTGTTCCTGGTCAGTTCCTCCTTTTTGGGTTCTCTGCTAGTTATTATTGTGGCTCTGTTGCATTGAAAATATGAATCTATGTCTGAATACTAAGGAGATGATGCAGAGAGAGAGAGAGGCTTTCACTGTAGAGTGACTAGGCTAGGAGAAGAGAAATATAACCATGATGTATCTTTGTAAGTGTAGTGTGCAAGCATGAAGCAATTACCAAACACATAATAAAGAAGCCATCCATTGTGGACATAACCCAAAGTTGGGTGAACCACTTTAAATGTTGTGTTACATGTCTTTTTTGTGATTGTTTATGGAATCTATGTGGATACATATTAGGGTATATTTATGTTATGTGTAATCATGGTGCAATGGTTGTGACTGCTATAGTAGATTTTATGCAGTAAACTGGAATATAATGGTAATATGAACCTGAAATCCACTAATTAATAGAATAAGAGCACTTCTAGAATAATGCGCACAAAACAAAAAATTAAGAATGAACATAATAATAGCCTCCCATTCCCTTACCACTGCAGAAATATGGTTCCTACAATCCCAATAGATACGTTGAGTGAGACTTCATCTACACATACAAGTGATGTCGAAAGGGACGATGTCTAAATGGTTTTGTTGGTTTAACAATAACTTGAACCTAGGGTCTCACAGCTATGTGCAACACCAACATAGTTTGAAGAGGAATTCAAGGACCAACAAGGTGTGTCTTCTGTAAATCTCACAGTGAAACAATATTGTAGATGTTTCTAGAATTCCAGATAGCACTAGACATCTAGAAGGATCTGTTTCATGACCTACCTAATATAAGTAGGATGCCAATATCCATACAAGTCTTTTTTGGATCCTGGATGAAGTAGTATCAAGGTTCCTTCAACAATAAACCCATATTTAGAAGAGTGTGGTTGTCCCTTCCCAAATATATTTGTTGGCAGATTTGGTTGGCCAGGAATAGAAGTGTCTTCAAGGAGGAAGAACCATCTATATCTAGGATTATAAGTACTAAACAATCCCAACTCACAAAGTTTCTAAATTGAAGGTGCATGAATTTATCCTCCCCTTAGAATATTGATGGTATATAATAGATATGACTTGACAAGTTTAGAATACATATTCTCCCTCCTTCCCATACACAAGTAAAATCAGGATGGAAGCTTCATTTCTCTTCCAGTGACTTTCTTGAATGAATCAAAATTCAAGACAAACGTTTGTTATGCTTTGATGGAGCTTCCATAGGAAATCTTAGGGTGGCAGGTGCATGAGGATTCATCCTAGACCCGAGAAGACATTAGGTAGTTAAGTATGCATGGATCCTAGTAAAAACTACCAATAATCAAGCATAAGAGTATGCCCTCCTCAAAGGAGTCCAACTAACTAAAAAAGTACAACTGCAACATTTAATCATTATTGAGGATTCACAGAACATTATTCGAAGTATGATCAAGGGAGACACCCCCAAGTAACATCATCAAAAATGCTAACTTAGAATTAACAAGCATTTCCTATGTCTCATTTTACCATGTCAAAAGGGAAAATAACCAATGGGTGGATACCCAAGTAAACATGGAAAAAACTCTACCAAAAGGGGATATTAAAATAAATGGTAGTTTGTCTCATATTCAAATTCCATAATCAATGTACATGAGGTACAATGTAATGCATGTCACACATGTGTCATACTCTCAAGGCTCCCCCGACGTCCTAACATCATGGGTATCCCATGGCATATGCACAATAACTTTCAACTCCAGACCAAATATTTCAACAACGCATTCTCCACTCATGCAAGGTGGGATAATCAGGGCAAGGTACATTATAGTTATGAAGGAATATTTGGTTGATCCAATGGATTCAAGGCTTGTCTCAGGGTCTAGGCACGATCAAAGCTTGTGCATAATCATCACACAGAGAATAAGTCCTGGTTCAAGCGTGGGCATGATCATTCTATATTGGAAATGCGATATCTTTAGCATGAGACCCACATGCAAGGAAGTACTGACCCCTTCTTGGATTAATGATAAGTATGGTTATCCGATTGGTGTCAATCGTTCCACAATGTGCAAGGACATGATGAGAATTAGGAAGCATGAATGTTTTGGGGTTATTCTAACCTACGGACTAACAAGCTAGGGCTTAAACTTGCATGCAGATCATGACCCTTCAGAAATAACCTTTAACCTTCTACCCCAACCTACAACCCTTTTTCACAAGCAAACATGGGAAGAACCAACTAACCTTTTTATCGACAGTTGGTGTAGATCCTCCGTTGAGATTTATCTCCTTGCTTCTGCTGCTCCTTCCAAAAAGCGATCCTGCACTCAAGACAAAACTACGCATCCATGCTATTGTTCTACTAGAGGGTTAGAGATTAAACACAAATCAAATAAATATATAAAACTCGTGTATCTGGGACGGGAAAAGTATCTTTTTATTAATCTCAAGATGAATCAACTTACAATGATTATAGAGACCGACCACCGTTCCTCGATCCTGATCCTGGGCTCCTCCTCGTCTTTGTCCTCCAACTGCTTTACTTGAATTCTCCTAAAGCTTGAGGAAAGGCTAAAGGGTTGGGACAAAACGGATTCAGCAATTGGGCAGAGTTTCTTTGCTATGATTTTCCTCTTTGAATAGTACCCCTACCCCTTATTTTATAGGCTAGAAGGAGCTAGGGTTTTAGATGAAATCTCGACCATGCATGGCTGGGAGTTCCAGTTAACTAACCCAAATCTTTTCGTTCCATCGGAAACTTTCCTGATTTTTTTCTTTGTTAGGTAAACGTGGGCTGTAGTGGGTCAGCCAGCGTTCCAACACGTGCAGTAGAAGGCCAACAAGCATTCCAATGCACCCAGTGATAGGTTAGGGCACGGGTTGCTTAATTTAAGTGGTTTTTCAAGGTTTTATTCAGCATGGCTTTGGCAATGAAGGGCAATAGTTGGCCTGATGCCAGGTAAGCATGGATGGTGCAATTTAGGGTTATAACAAATGCCCCCTAATGTGTGAGGTCAGAAGAGCATCTGATGGCCGAAATACATTACCAATTCTTTACCAATCTGTACTGATATGCTGAATGAGTGAGCCCAGGAATCAGGAATCGGGAGGTGCCATCTGCAAAAATATCAAATGTCTCACCGAGGCGGGCATACCCATGCTCGGGATAAATCAAAACCATGGCTACCAATCAAATACACTGTAGATCCATGTCAAATAACTATAAAGAGTAGCCGTGAACAATACACAGTGGAGCTACATCTCGAAATCAGAAAGATATACATAGAAAG
>ML779963.1:2372733-2425657 GCA_009831015.1 Picea engelmannii
CACCATTGCTGATTTGGAAATTGACTCTGGAGCCAAAAGACCCCCTTTGCCAGAGATCGTGATTCCGGGAGCTACAGTGGACCAAACAGACTTCTGCTTGGACCAAGTAAGTACAAACTCCCTCATCTTGCATTTCAATACTTCATTTATTGTTTTTAGGTTGTTTTTGGCGGTGGCCGTTGACCTCTATGAGGCGGCCCTAGAAAAACGCGGGCTGTCCAGAGACAGCCCATGGGTACCCGCGCGTAGAGTCAAAACTGTGCGCGGGTACCCGCGTCTGTCGCCTCGACAGCCCGCGGGTTACCCCCCGCGCAACGAAAAATTGAGTTTTCAAGATCTAACTCCCCTTTTTATTTTTGTGTTTGACAGGATGTATGTTCATTGGAGAGAGAGGGAGCACGAGGCTGCCAATGAGGCAGTGGCTGTAGATCCGAATGTGATGGCTGTGCTGATGCAGTGTGGCTTAGTGAAATTTTTCTTGTGCCCATTTATGCACGCTCAACCCAGGCTACTAAATGCCTTGGTTGACTACTGGCATCCTGATGCAGAGGCATTTATGATAGAGGGGCAATCCTTGGTGCCCACCACCGAGGATATCTATTTTTTGACGGGCCTCTCGAGGAGAGGGGAACCCGTTAACTTTCAGACCTTTCCTACGGGGCCGAGCAAAGTCTCGGAGTTGATAGCAGAATATTGCGTGGCTGGGACCAATCAGGGGACTTCCTCGATATCGGTTAGTAGTATCACCAGCCTTACTCTACAGACTATCTTATCGCTCATTGGGCGAATTACCGGCTCCGTAGCCGTACATCAGGCGTCGCGTGCACAGATGAATGGTGCAGTTCAGTGCATGAATGCACAAATATATGACTGGAGTACCACACTGCTAGAGAGCATGAAGAGGCAATTGATAGATTGTCGACAGCGGACACACAGGAACTTCGGGTTTGGGACTATCCTGTGTTCGTTCTTTTTTGAGAGAGTTCCATGTTTCAGTCCTCGGATGATAGTGTGAGGAAATATGGCGAAATTCCCTGCAGTATGTAGATGGGCAGCCTTACTGCCACGATAGGGTGGTGGAAGGACCGTAGAGGCCTTCAACGATGACTTTTTTGCTTGGTTGTCACGGCAGATCCCCGCTATCGAGGACTACCCATACGCGGGGATCAACTTTTCCAGAGATCCATCTATACTAGTGCCTCCTGGTGAGGAGCAAGGGGAGATGGGTAAGTCTCCGCCTGTACAGTTTTTTTTTGTTTGCATATGTAATTTTTATGTTTTTTTTAGATATATATCATGTTTTTTTGTATAACAGAGTTTTTGACGGGTGAACCTTGTGTTGTGTGCAGATGTGGGACCCGTGTGGCCTGCCAATTTTGCACGGAACAGATGCCGCCCACGGTCGGAGGCCGCAGCTGCCGCCTCCAGGGGAGCATCAGGAGCAGGGAACCCTACAGTAGGAGAGGCTGAGAGGGCTCTTAGGCGGATTGAGCGGAACTTTACTGAGCTCACCTGCACAGTTCCCATGATAGAGATAGAGGACTTGCCACCCTCCATGCAGACTCATCTGGTGGGGTTACCTCGGACATGGGTCCGATTGTTTAGGCATTTGGGTCGGGCTGTACATGAGCATAACAGGGCCCATAGGCCCTGAATAGCCTTGTAAACTTTTTATGTGCCACGAGCACCTTATTGTATATTATTTTTTGAGGGCATAAGCCCCGGTGACTCATTATGGTTCCCATTTTTTGAGGCGCTTGCGCCCATCTATGTACTCTGAGGATGTTATAATGTCTATATATGATTTTTATTTCTTTTCTGTGTATTTATGGATTATGTGTGCAAAAATGTTTTTACATGTGTATGATCATGATCTTTTTATGTGTGAGCAAGATGCCAATCTAAAATGTGATTAGCTAGAGTATCTGTGATTTGATTTAGACTCCTAGGAACATGAAAATATGTAATATAATCAAAGTGGCATTCCAAGAGATGTACCCTAAGGAATCGTCGGTGTAAAGTAGGATCGTGCACACAGTATATTCTGTTCATTTGCGACACAACCAGTTGAGCGTCTAGATAGACCCGGAGACGAGAGATACCAAATGACAAAGTGTCACGAAGCAACTCAACAACCGCGCTATACTCAACAACATTGTTTGTGGTGTCACCTAAGCATATCCCTCCAGAAGATAACAACTGACCTTGTGGTGTAAATATTACCCAAGCTGCGGAGGCAATCCTCCGCATGTGTTGTCTAGCACCGTCCGCATACCCAATGAACACCTTGGACTCACTTGACATCTGCCATAGTGACGAAAGATAACATTAATGACACATCCATGACACGTTTTTCAAAAGAAATGAAAGAAAGTAATAGCACAAAGATTATACATATGTTACAAAAAGTTACCCACAGTGACCCTATGAGTAGTACTTCTTGAGGTAGAGCCCATTTCTAGTCTCCGCCAAAGCATTTCCTTCAAAATCGACCAGATGATAAGCGCCCTTTTTTAACACCTCCTTAACAATGAAGGGTCCGAACCACATGGGTTTAAACTTTCCTGCCCCCAGGGGGTCCTTATCTTGGTCGTAAACCAGGACAAGGTCGCCCTCAGAGAAAACCCGAGGACAAACGGACCTATCATATTGACACTTAACCTTATGTTTATGAGCCTCGTTGGCCAGTGCCACATCACGACGTTGTTCATCAAGCTGATCTAGGTGTACTAACCGTTCTTCAAGCGGAGAAGTGTCTGGCAATAACTGTACTGCCAACTTTAGAGATGGAATTTGACATTCGATGGGCAAGACTGCCTCCAGCCCGTAAACGAGTTGGAAAGGTGAGAAACCGGTTGCAGTCTTAACTGATGTTCAGTAAGCCCATAATGCCGAGTATAACATCAAATGCCAGTTTGACTTGGCTGAGTTGATGGTTCGCTGTAGCATTGTCTTAATCGTTTTGTTAACAGCTTCCACCTACCCATTGGCTTGGGGGTAGTAAAGTGATGAATGTTCCTGCCGTAACCCAAGCTTTGACGTTAACTCGGTCATCATTTCATTCTGAAAGTGACTGCCATGGTCAGTGACAATCTCTCTCAGGATGCCGAACCGTGCTATAATCTGGTTAAATAAGAAGAGAGTTGCAGTCTCTCCATCATCCTTGAACGTCGACATAGCTTCAACTCACTTAGTGAAGTAGTCGACAACTACAATGATATAGCGGTGCCCCCTGGCTGATGGGGGGTTGCAACTAGTGTAATCAATTCCCCATTTAGTGAAGGGACCAACGGTGATAACAGGAAACATAGGAGCTGGATGTGCCCTCATTTTCCGTGAGAATATTTGGCACGGATGGCACTTCTTGACCGACTCAATACAGTCTGTGATAAGCGTGGGCCAGAAGTAACCTGCTCGTAATATTTTTTGGGTTGTTTCCAACACGGATAAGTGACCGCCACAAGCTCCTGTATGACAATCATTGAGCACTATGACGACCTCCTCATGAGTGAGAAATCGACGTAAGATGCAGTCTACACCTCTCCGATACAATGTATCATTGAGTATGAGATAGTTTTTGGCCTGATGGCGTATCCGTCGATGCTCATCATGAGAAGCAGAGGTGGGGCACTTCAAAGTCTGGAGATAGATCAGTATATCTCCATACCAGGGGTCAGATGATTCAATCAAAAACATATCTCCCCGGATAGGCAATTTCTCAGGCACAACGTCACCTGACTCAACCGGAAGTTCCGAGATAAGTTCTGCAAAGACCAACAACTTTTTAGACTTGGATGAAACGAAGTCTAAGTCGAATTCTTGGAGGATAACCATCCATCTGCTGATTTTTCCGCCGATAATTTGTCATGTCAACATGTACTGGAATGGATTTACGACAGCTACGATGGTGGTCTTACGAAACAAAACATAGTGATGGAACTGTTGAACAGCATGAACTGCTGCCAACACAAGTTTTTCGAGATGGGTATAATTTAGTTTCGGTCCTACGAGGCCTCAGCTCAGGTAATAGATCACGTATTCATAAAATGAATCATCTTCCTGAACTAAAACCATGCCTATGGTTGACTCCGCGGCAGCCAGATATAAGAGGAAATCCTTGTTATAATTTGGTGGCCATAGCAGAGGTGCGGTTGTAAGGGCGTGTTTCAATGCGTCGAAAGAGCGCTGTGCGGCTTCGTCCCAAAGAAAAGGAACGTCTTTCTTCAATAAACGCATGAAGCCCTTGGTGATTTCGGCATAGTTGGCGATGAAGCGTCATAAGAAGTTTGCCTTGCCTTGAAGACTTTGAAGCTGTAAAATTGTGCATGGGGGGGGCAACTGGACTATTGCCTCCACCTTAAGAGGATCCACCATGATCCCCATTGTTGAAACGATGAAACCTAACATTCGTCCTGACGTGACACAAAATCTGCACTTGTTGGGATTCAAGCGAATCCTGAAGTAGCGATAGCGTTCGAAGATTAGCCGGAGGTGCGTCGGATGATCCTTTCACTTGCGAGAGCGTGATGCTAAATCATCTAGATAGGCCTCGACTATATGTTTGAGGTCGTGAAACGCAAAAGACATGGCCCGCTGGAAAGTGGCTCCAGCGTTCTTGAGACCAAAAGGCATTTTTCGATAGGCAAATGTACCCCACGGACAAATGAATGTCGTTTTGTGTTGGTCCTCAGGTTTGATTTGGATCTGATTATAGCCTGAGAACCCATCCATGAACGAAAAGGCTTCGCAACCGGCGCATTCATCAATGATCTAGTCGATGAAGGGGGTTGGATAATTATCTTTTGGACATGCCTTGTTCAAATCACGGAAATCGGTACAGACATGAAATGTGCCTTGTTTTTTATCGACCGGCATGGGGTTTGACACCCATTGAGTCAAATGAATAGGGTATATGAACCCTGCCTTAAGCAATTTCGCAACCTCAGCTTTGATGGCTGTTGCTTTCCTAGGATTAACTGGACGAAGTTTCTGTCGAACAGGCTTAGCATCAGGATACGTGGTGATCTCATGTTCAACTATTTTTGGATCGATGCCTGACATTTCCTCATACGACCAGGCAAAAACGTCGCGGAATTCTCTGAAAAGATCCGTGTAAATCTGAATCTCTTCGGGGGAGCAATCTGCTCCGACGAAGACATTCTCCATGACGCCAAGGGTTCGGGAGATGTTAATAGGTATGGTTTCAGTGATAGTCACCATATTGCCCTCAGCATAAATATCTTGTGTAGCTAAGAGGTTAATGGGACAAGGCTGATCTCCCGTCATGGTGATAGTGAATTCTCCTGCCTCGATTCGGTGTAACTCTGGGAGGAAGTATGATCTGTGATGAAGATCTTCCCATGGTTTGTCTGGACCAGTCATTGCTTCGATTATAGCTTCATCCGAAGGCAAGACTAAATCTAACGAATCGATATCGGTAAGAGAACCCTGATCCCAGATAGGCTCTGGAAAAGGATCCAACTCTTGTGCGGGAGTCGGATCAGGAGTAGCTGAAGCTTGATGGACAAAAGAGTACGCAAATTCAGCGGCCGACAAGGGCGTGGCCATGCCAGCGTGCCCTGTCTCATCCATCGTGGTTGATGGGGAAGGAAGAATCCACGGATCCTCAAAGTAAGTCGTGCGAAACGACAAAACATGGAAAATCTCAGCCTTGTGGTGAGTCGATATAAACTTGACATCACCATGAGGAGGTGGGTAATCGAAAGTACCCATCAAAGATGGGCACAAACCAACTCCTACGTTAATGACACCAGCTTGAGGATTATCAACCATAGGAACCGTGGATGCCCCCAAAGCTGGGTCAGGTCGAGAGAAGGATAACTGATCAATAGTCATTATCCGGCCTTCATGTGGAAACAATAAGACTCGGAAGATGGTAGCGACCACCGCTTGCATTTCATAAGTCCAACTACGACCTAACAATAGATTGTAGTCAATGGGGGCATCAACTACCTCTACTTCGACACACACAGTCTTCCCTCCTAACTGCACCGGGAAAGAATGAATGATTCCATGCGGTCGGAAAGAACGACCATCGAACGCAGTGAGGAGAGTAGGTGACGGAGACAACTCAGGTTGACCAATGGCTTTCCAGCATGCTAACGACATAACGCAAGTCGAAGCGCCCTCGTCGACCACCGTGCGGTAGATATTTCGTGTAAAAGTTTTCGTGGGGTGAGCCACTACTATCTGAAACGTGACGTGGTAAGGCAAACGAGGTTTCAAGTCAGTCGTATCTAACATGATGGTGCCCGGGTTACAAGTCTCAGTAGAGCCTAAAGCAGTCAACAAGGCTTTCCTCTGAGCAGGGAAACTTTGGAGGACCTCCAAAGAAGACATGGCACAAGGGGTTTGTGATAAATCTTCCACCACAGAGTAGTTCTGGGCGGCCCTTGCATTTGGATTGTGAGAAGCTCGCTTAAACGCACCTTTTGGAATGCGTGTCATTGTTTCACCCAACGTCTTCTCGATTTGTAGAGGAAGAGATGGGATCTCGGATTCTTTGCCCTTCTTAGGGGCGCTTGGTTTGCTATAGTCGTGCGCTCTAGTCGTTATGAAAGCATCACTTTTAACCATATATACGTTCGTGGAAGACGAATTGTTTGGAGGAGGGCAGTTTTCTTGGCTGCCCCCTTCGCCACTCGCAGAGGCTTGAGTTAAATTTTGCCCATGCTGAAAGGGATTAGTCAACACGGCTTGCTGTTGCTGTGTGACAAACTTCTGGGCCTCCGTGAGTAGAGGGCATAAATGGGTCGGGTGGTCTTCCACACACAAGTTGCACGGATACCTCACCTTCCTCTTCTCCGTGGGGCCCTCGCCAGCATTATCAGTTGGTTTTTTATCCCCCTTACCCCTATTATGTTGTTTTTTCTTCCCGTCAGGCTGCTGGTTGGCCTTTGGGTTAGTCATCTGCACGGAGTGTACTTCCGATGTTTGGGTAGGAGGAGCAGCCAAAGAAGTAGTCTGGCTGGCCGCTGAGTGTTGGATAGATAACTGTTGCAATTGTTTTGTCAGTTGCTCAGCGGGCTTGGTTTGTGCCGAACCAACGATACCATCGGCATGTGGTCCAACTCTCTGTCTGGTTTTCTCCAGTATCGAACGTGGTGCATCTGGTAAGATGCTGTATAACAAACCAGACTGAGAATAGATAAGCTCAAACTGTTGAGCCCTCATAATGGCGTCTTCTTCAGAGAAAACTCCGGACGTGGCGACGTCTTTGGAAAACTGTGGGACCAAGGACTTAATGAACCACTCTAGCAGGAATGCTGGTGGGACTGGTACTTTGATAAGACTCTTTCAGCGTCGTCACTCTCGAATGTATCCGAGATATGGTCCACTGTCATCTGCTCGAAATTGGCTAGCAACTCTGTGCTGACGTCGTATCTCACAGGTAACTGGAAATGGTTAAGGAAGACCATCGCCAGTTTTCCAAACGAAGAGTATCGTGAACGATCAAGCTCTATGTACCATTTCGCAGCACTCCCAATAAGAGTGCATTGAAACAATCGCAACTGGACGGAGTCATCTTTCAGTGAGTTCGATGAACACCAAAGATGGAAAGTAGTCACGTGATCACCTGGATCTTTGTTAGGCTTGGCCTTGAACTTTGGAATGTCCGAAGGCAACTTTGTTGGCATAGGGGGCCAACGGGGATCGTGATAGATAGGATCATTTAACAACCGTGTCAAATCTGGCAAGTGTAACGTCGCCAAGAATGGTAGTTTTGGTTGCTACTGATAGCCTGGATAAAGGGGTCCTGGAGTTTGACTGGCACCAGGTTGCTAGGAAAAGTTTGGCTGCTGGCCAGGGTTCTGGTAGAAACCATGGCCCTAACCAACGTAAGGGTTTTTCATCTGAGGAGACATCATTGGTTGATTCCCCATGAAGGACATAGGATGTTGGGCGTTTAGCGTGTTTGGCGGACTTTGGGAAGGATTACCCCATGCCGGTCCCGACGGGAGAGGCATAGAAGTTTGTCCGGGGTTCCATTGACTGTGGAAAGAATTACCCCAGATTGGCATTCCAGAGGAAGGAACAGATCCTTGTCCTGAGTTCCAAGGTCCTGGTATATGTGCCCCCGGTGCAGGAATAGTACCCTGTGCCGGTGTAGACTGTCCAAAAATGGGTGTGCCCCCAGCTGGGAAAGCAATGGATGCGAAAGTGCTATTACCAAACATCCCGTTACAAACAAACGGTGACGAACCTACCGGCTGAGTTTGCACAGGTGTTCCTTGACTCCCTGCTCCAAATGGACTCGTGTGTGCAGGCTACCCGGCGGACTGCTGATGCAGACCACCGAGCGAAGGGGACGAAGGAGGGATGTGACCTCCAGCGTAAGGAAAAGCGTTGAAAGGGACATGAATTCCCCCAAGTTGACCTTGCAGGGGAGCGTTAGAGCTCCCTGCCCCCAGACCCAAAGTCTGTAAAGTGGAGTAAGTGAGTACAGGGCTTGTACCCGAACTAGGCATACCGTATGAAAACGGGGGGCCTGTCGCACTAGGTGTGTAAGGAGGTGTGGCCGCCACGATAGATGGGGTCGGTCCACTTTGCGACGTAGTTGCGGCCGAGACTATGGTGGCCCGGACCGCCGACAAAGGCAAGTTAGGAGAAGCTTCTCCTATGGTAGCAACAGTGATGGGAATGGAAGAAATCCCAGTTGAAGTAACAGAGTTTGGTTCCATAACTGGGTTAGGCACTGACAAGCGTTCATAAAATTGAATTGGTACAATAATGTCCGGCCAAGTATCAGTGTTTGAGGTTTCAATCGATCCAAGATTGACGGTTGATTCCTCCGGGGGTTGTTCTGGCTCAAAAGCCCCGGTTGCTTCGAAATACCCTTGATGGTCTAGCTTCCGCCTCAATGGTGGCGGGGGTGGCTCCAGTATAACCGGCGGCAGACCCAAAATCCTTCGTGACTGGCGGAGCTCTGAATCCTCCACTGTGTGAGAAGATTCACGACACGCTAAGGTATTCTACATGAACAAACAATAACACGCGCTAAAAGAAAGCCCCTAGAAGATAAATCAAGCAAGCACTAAACTAGTTGGAAGAACAATTACAACAACCAACACTAGAGCAACTTACCGGTGCAAGTGCAACTCGAATACGGAAGCACCCTCCGGGTATACTCTACAAAGCATGGCTCGATGTCTGTCCTAGGTACCGTGGTATACCCCCGCAGTTACCCGTGTATGTCCCTAGAAAAGATAGGCAACTAGTTTGCCAGCACGTGAACAGTCACCAGGCGGGTACAGTTGATAGTCGGGTAGACCACAATGAGCAAGGTATCAAGCCCAAAACTTGTCAAGGGTATCGAGAGAAAATGGTCTGGAAGACGACTGAGGACCTCGAACGGATTCGAGACCCACGAAGCTCCGTGGAAAATGCAAATGATGGAATCCCTTAACAAATCCTCAATATGTGTTCTCCAAAACGCTCGGTCCAGCTTTGGAGCGGTTATCTCCGCTACCTTTCCTTACGCGACCTCGTTTTTAGCCCCTGTGTTAGAGGGGGGTCCTGGATAACTTTCCGTAACTGGACTTCTACACTCCCTATTGACAGACTCCAATGTTTGGTTTGAGTGGCCTTGGAGAAATTTACTCTCCAACCTATTCCAAGGCCCTAGTCCTGAGCTAGTGTATGCACCCTACAAACAGAAAAGTCTACTTGATTTTAATTAGCGTTGCTTTTAATGGGATTTTTAAGTCATATGGCACGAAAGTGAAACTGGTGGTGTGAAAAGACTCAAAGCAAAATGAACAAGAAATGCTTGGAAACAAAAACTTTTACAAACGATGCAAAACCAACAACTTTTCAACAAGAAAGACTTATTTTCTTTGTAAATTTACTAAGATCTCATGCAGTAAATATAAAGGACTTTCGCTCAGATCTGCGAGCTACTTACACTCTAAATGCACTGCAAAAACTTATGCAAAAAGACTTCTTCCTAGCTACTGATGCAACAACACAATCTTCAAACCAAGAAGAAAATGAAACAAGATATATTTTTTTATTTAATTGCAAAATGACGCAATAAAGGGAAAATGACGACAAGCAAAAAACCAAGAAAACAAAATAAAGTTCTGGCTTAAAGCACAGATCGCAAAAGAATCAGAGCAGAGATGCAAAAAAGAAATCCAGAAAGCACCAACTCTAACACTTGTCTAAAAATCATAAAACAACAAATTTTTTCTTTTTGTCTTTCCTATCAAAATATTAAGTAAGCCAAAAAACAAGCTAAGGATATGAGGCCCTAACTTACTGACTGTGCACCCTAGACTCCAAACCCTGAAAGGAACACCTCTCACCACAGGAGGGGATGACTGCCCCACCCAGGCTGAAAGACAATCAGACAGGCCCACGACTGTCACTGAGACAACACGCGTTCAACCGCATGCTGAGCTATAACAACACGCGAGTACCCACGAGCAGAACTGAAACAGCCCACGTGTAGGTATAAAACCAAAGAAAAAATCAGACACAGGCAGCCCAGACCTGAAAGAGGCCTCTGGTATTGACAACCAGGGTCTCTGAAAGGCTTGGATGTTTCTACCTTAACAAAAAAGAAAAAATTGCAAAAAAGAAAACAAATGCAAAGAATAACCAACACAATGAGGCAGACTGAAAGCAAGACAGTAAATCAATCAAGACCCAGACAGGATCCAGAAATCCCCCTGAGAAGGTAAACTTCTGACAGGGAAGAGGGGACTGCCTCTTAAGCTTCCTGTGTTCTACACGCTACTGAAACCACTACAACAGGCGTTCAAACGCGGGCTGTAGAAGGTTAGGGCGTGGGTTACATGCGTGCAGGCCTTCTGCAGGCCCCGTGTATCTCTGTGTGTCCCGAGAAAAGATGTCAAGCGACAATCAAGGAAAAACTGGTATTGATAACCAGGTTCCCTGCTAGCTTTGACCTACAAGAGAACAAATAAACAAAGAAACTGAAACTCTACTTCTTTGAACTACCCAAGAACCTTCAATGAAATCCGGAAACCCTAAGAGTAACATCTCCCCAGTGGAGTCGCCAATTCTGTTGTGGGGTTATTCTACCCTACGGACTAACAAGCTAGGGCTTAAACTTGCATGCAGATCATGACCCTTCAGAAATAACCTTTAACCTTCTACCCCAACCTACAACCCTTTTTCACAAGCAAACATGGGAAGAACCAACTAACCTTTTTATCGACGGTTGGTGTAGATCCTCCGTTGAGCTTTATCTCCTTGCTTCTGCTGCTCCTTCCAAAAAGCGATCCTGCACTCAAGACAAAACTACGCATGCATGCTATTGTTCTACTAGAGGGTTAGAGATTAAACACAAATCAAATAAATATATAAAACTCGTGTATCTGGGACGGGAAAAGTATCTTTTTATTAATCTCAAGATGAATCAACTTACAATGATTATAGAGACCGGCCACCATTCCTTGATCCTGATCCTGGGCTCCTCCTCTTCTTTGTCCTCCAACTGCTTTTCTTGAATTCTCCTAAAGCTTGAGGAAAGGCTAAAGGGTTGGGACAAAACGGATTCGGCAATTGGGCAGAGTTTCTTTGCTATGATTTTCCTCTTTGAATAGTACCCCTACCCCTTCTTTTATAGGCTAGAAGGAGCTAGGGTTTTAGATGAACTCTCGGCCATGCATGGTTGGGAGTTCCAGTTAACTGACCCAAAGCTTTTCGTTCCGTCGGAAACTTTCCTGATTTTTTTCTTTGTTAGGTAAACGCGGGCTGTAGTGGGCCAACCAGCGTTCCAACGCGTGCAGTAGAAGGCCAAAAAGCGTTCCAGCGCGCCCAGTGATAGGTTAGGGCGCGAGTTGCTTAATTTAAGTGGTTTTTCAAGGTTTTATTCAGCATGGCTTTGGCAATGAAGGGCAATAGTTGGCCTGATTCCAGGTAAGCATGGATGGTGCAATTTAGGGTTATAACAATGAAGTGCACAGATGTAGATAAAAAAATTTAAATTAAGGAAGGCAGTATCAATTCAATAGAAATTTGTGGGATATGTCAGCTCAGTTCATAGAGAAAGGTTCTCTTCCCTCAATTCTCTCCTGCTGTCAAAGTTTCCCTCAGTCAGGGGATATTATAGTCCACTCTTTGTTAAGAGAGGATATCCTGTCAGTCACGATTCCAGGTCTTATATCTCCCTGGAAATCTCAAGGAACTTGGTCGTGTAAAGGACGATGGAAGCAACTATCACTTTTGCTATCGATACATGATGTCGACTTTTCCAGCATGTCCCGATGTCACTCACTGTTTCAAGGTCTTGTCTCAATAGTGGAAGCTATGGAACATGAAGTGTATCAAACCCAATTGGACCAACGATCTCTATCAACACTGGTCTCACAAATTTTATATATCCTCATTCAACATCTGGATATTATGCGCCAACAAAATGATGAATTGGAAGCCATTAAAACTCAAGTGAAGCAATTGCAGATTCAAAGGGTGCAGTATCGAGCAACACTTGAAGAATCCACATCTAACAGTGTCTCCTCTCTAGCAGTAGGTCAATGACACTTTGATTTGAACCATCCAGGAACATGAAATGCAAGATTAAGAGCAACCACACCCACCTCAGGTGCATACTTAATGTATTTAAGGATTATACTCATACTGGGCATATTTTATTGTAGTTATTCTAAAAATTTTTGGAATGTAAGCAAACTTTGCATAGTCTAGATAGATATAAGAAGAGATAGGCCAGCAGTAGGAATCTTATGGATGAAATCCTTAGAGCCAAATTTTGGGACTCTTATTGTAACTTTTTTGTGTTCCTCGGCAACACTTTTTTTGTTATTGTAACTTTTTGTGTTCCTCTGCAACACTACTTTTATTAATAATATATTTGAGTTCTTGTAAAAAAAACTTATGGATAACTATGTGGGGGGTTGCATGGGATGAATTATTCTTCTAGATAATACATGTTATACCTAAAAGAGGTAATAATAGACAATTTCCTTTGAGACATTATTTGGAATTAACAAGTGTAAATACATCATAACTCCAAATCTATCATGCACGGAGAGGGATAAAATTCTTCGAGGTTGCAAACCTTTCTTCAAGTTTTTGTAATCTACATTTTTTTCACCTCCATTGACTTGATTTCTTTGAGTTCATGATAGATCTAGAGTTGAGATGAATATACATTGGTTATGTGTGTGTGTGTGTGTGTGTGTGTGTGTGTGCATGCATGCGCATGCACCACATGTCAACTCCAAGCTGAGCACTGGAGGAATTTCACATCTCTCTCATTCTAAGCAACACACCATGGAATTTTTTTACCACCTATGTAGATCCATCATAACTCTAAATCTATCATGTGTTGAGAGATCAAATGCCTAAGGTTGTAAAACCTCCTTCAAGATTTTTTAGTCTAAAAAACACGGATTTGATCCCTCTAAACACATGATAAATCGTGAGTTAAGATGAATCTAAGCAATATATATATATATATATATATATATATATTGAAATATATTGAAATATTTTATTTATGACGGGCATTAAAATATTTTTTTTGCTATTAATATTTTTTTTAAATGTCACATGTAAACTTCATTTTGAGCACTGAAGGAATTGCACATCTCCCTTGTATTGAGATGTAGAAACTTTATAGTAGAAATTGAATTTATTTTTTAGAGTCACATGTAAACTCCATGCTCATCATGGAAGGAATTACACATCTCCCCAGTAATGATTTGCTTATTGATGTTGGAGCTAGGGTTATGGTCAAACTTATGAACTAATGCACAACTTTTCAATGGTGCCCTTGGGGTAGTTGAACATATTGTGTATAATCCAGGAACATCCCCTCCTAAACCTTCGACATATGTTTTAGTAAGATTTGATAACTATGTGAGGGTTCCATGGGATGGATTATTCCTTCAACTATGAATATGTGTGAGTTACATGGGATGAATTATTCCTTTATAGTGTGCCTATTATACATGATATTGAAAGAGGTAATAATAGAAAAGTTCCATTGAGACTTGCTTAGAGATTATTAATACATAACTCCGAGAGATTGAAATTCGAAAAGCCAACTATCACTACTGGAAAGACACAACGGTAAGATCTCACTTTTAGTGCAACATCTTAAATTAAATCTTTGCATGGTCTTCAATTTCAACCTCCATTTTTGTATGATGGATATGAAAAGGTGGGAAAGTGTGTGGATGTGTATAATAGAAAAATTGAAGAAGATAGATTGAGATCGATTACTATGTAATATATGAGTTATTCAATATCTTCCTCATATCACTTCTTATTGATATGATATAATATATATTTTATTCAATATGTTAATCATTTCACCTTATTCAATGTATAATTTGTTATTATTCACATTCTTAATTATGTAAATTTCCTAATATTTTGTTTAGTTTGTGAGAGTAAATTTATTTTTTAATTAAGAAATTGATTATAGATAAAACTTAGTAAATTTCAAAGAATCAAGTTCAATCATCATCTAAAACTTTCAAGTAGCCCCCAGATTCATGGTAAATTTTGATCTATCATGGTAAATCCATCTTAACTCAAGATCTATCATGAATCAAATCTCTTAATCTCTTAAGGTGCAAACTTTTCTTCAAGTATTTTTACTCTAAATATTTGATACACATAATAGATCCATACTGAATATACCATACTGAATTATGATAGATTCATACTAAAGATAGTTCTAATCTGGTATAATAGTAGAGTAGAAAGTAAAGAGATAAAATTCATATGAAGAAATAAAAAATTCTTATCCATATATATGTAAATATGATAACATGTGACATTTGTATAAATAACATGTGACATTTGTATAATTATTGTATACATTTGTATAATTATTGAATAGTCGCAACAAAATAACACAGAACAGAATGTATTATTATGTAGATTACATCCTCGAAAGATAACTATGCTATCCTCCCTAACCGAGTGTTATATGCTGTACCATAGTATTATAGGTGTGCAGGCACAGAACTGTCCTCATTGCTGGGTTTGTTCAACCAGATCAGAAAAATACTACCGTGGCTACAGTACCAACATCCCTGTGCTCCAGATGAGGTTTGGTATGTGTGGAACGAAGACAAACAGAATTCCTGCACCATCATGTAATAATCACAGGAGGAGGAGGAGATCTGTTAATTGTTAAAATAAAAATCCCAAGTTGATTGATCTGTTAATATATACAAAGGAAGAATTTTTTTTGGAAACAAAGCTTAGCTAGTAGGTTGAGTGAAACATGTAACAGAGACAGCCGGCCGGCCCAAGAATGGATGTTAAAAGCTCTTACATGAAGTTCAACCGCTAAAACTAGCCCATCCTTACCAAAAAAAACTTGAGATTCTTATTTTATCAATTAACAGATCTCTTTTTCTCCTGTGATTATTACATGATGGTCCAGGAATCCTGTGTGTCTTCGTTCCACACATGCCAAAACTCATCGAAAGCACAAGGTTGATGGCATCATGGCGACGGTATTTCCAGTCTGCTTCAACAACCCCAGCAGGACGACCCAGGCGGAAACCAATTTAGCGCAACTGAATTTCTTTCTCAGCAACTTGGCCGTGCACACGGGATCAGCTTGCTCCCCTTCATAGTCATTGACAGCGAATTAATTACCGCAATCAGCCAAACATTAAAAAGCATCCACCAACAAGAAATTAAAACTGCAAGAACCTGATTAGTTGATTACCTTCGATTCTGGTAACAAATGCAAAGAGACCTTCTTGCATTTATCACAGCTCTTCATGTCCAGCCGGATCACAGTTTTCAGCAGATATATTAACAGATGAGCCCACCACAGCAATACCAAAGGAGAATCGAACCCTAATCCTCAGACAACCCTAATCCTCAGACTCACGATCAAATCGGTACTTATATTCTCCTTCTGAAAAGCGAAAACCGGTGTAGGCAGGAGCAGTGTACTTTAGTGACTGTTATTCCTCCACATAGATCTGACGAATTGATTGAATTCAAAGGCTTTCAAACAAAACGCAAAATACCGTAAAAACAATCGAGAAAACCACGCAGCACAATTTGATCTATTGCAACGGTAGATGGATGAAGAATCATTTTGCAGAGCACAGAGAAAAATAGTGGAACTGAATCACAAATACAAAGCCGTGTTGATCACGGTATTTCAAAGAGATGATAACACGGCATGTTTTGAAGGCGATTGGTTCGCCGCATGGCGAGAGTGTGGACTAGAACCTATCGTACTATATTGATAATTGTATTATGAGATAGTCTTTAATTTGATGTTAATGTGAGCCGGTGGCCCGGTAACCAAATTGGAATTGTGATCATACATTGTATGTTAATTTTTAATTTATTAATCTTTTGATTATATTGGCATCTTTTGAAAATGTGTAAAAGGAATGGATTAGTTTTCTATGTCCTGGTTGATGGGTGGAGTGTTTATTTAAAAAGGTGGAAGTTTCAAATACTCCAAATAGATTTGATCTAAAATATTTACAACATGATGAAGAAATGTGAAAACCTGTATACTCAATTGAAAATGAGTTTTTAGATTAATATTATAATAATAAATTGACAAGTGCCGTGAGGTTTCCAGTTCACCCTGACCCAACTAATTGCTCTTTATCAATTATCAATTATTCTCAATAAAAATTGAAAATTCATTATTAATATTATTATTTAAAATTATTTTATTTAAAAAAAATTACATAAATAAAAATAAAAAATAAAAATATTACATTTTTTTTTTTTTTTGATCGCACCTTAACATGGTTGGATTTTTTGTCTCCTCAGGTTTTGAACCGGTGGCTTTTCAAGCCAGAGTGGCTTAACAACACACTCCGTCACCGACTGTCCTACACCTCGGGGACAATTATAAAAATTACATTGATTGGAAAACCGTATCACTATTAATTTTCTTTAATAACAAAACACTGAAATTTTACTCTGTACAATAATTTTGATTTCTTCAATAACATTTCCCATGTTCCATTTGCTTTAGTGCAAGCCATCCAATACAAGGTTCTGAATAAAATAATTTGTAATTAAAAATAAATTGATCAAAGTTTTGCATGGATTATAACATTGTTTTAGAAGATGTTCTATTACAATCATCAAATTAATTACTCAAAAACATAATTAAAGAAGCATATATTTATCTTTCTTATCTTTTTTAGGTTCTACATCAGAGAGTGTGTAGAAAAATAGGAGAGTAGATATTATTTCACATATCAAAATTGTGTTGAGCATTCTATTTAATCAATGTAATAGTACACATAAATACATTAAACTTTGGTTTTATATAAAAGCACTATCTTAATCACACCAACAACTAGTTGAAAGAATGTCTCAACCACACACCAAACTAGGAGCTAACTAGTTAGAGAGAATCTCTTAAATCCAACTAGATCCAACAACCTCAAAAAATATAGAAACAAACTCCTTACATATACAAAAATTCTACCCAATAATGACGATTAATTCATAACAACCACAAATATCATCACACATAAGACAAGTAGGAATTAATAAGTCCAACGGTCCCCCTTAATGACTACTTGTCTTAATCTTTGTCAAGGCAAGTCATCATCTTCATCAAGTCCTCTACAACAAATGATCCACTACGAATTGAAGAACCTAATGATTAGCAAAGTTTGCATTTTTGTTCTAGCCTGGCACTTTCACCGTGTACCTCGATCATGTAGACATGACCAAACTATCAAAGTCCATATAAGGGAACAACCATCCATCGAAATGCATGGGTACCTGACCACTGCAACCATTGGTCTAATGGGATGTCCTTCAAGTACATGGTTCATTCAACCTCCTTATGAACTCTCCCTAAAGATACATAAAAATTTTGGTTTATAGGCACCTCTTATAGTCTACAACCAACATGGTCCACTCATAGAGCATCTAGTCAACAAACGACCCACTCCTCCAAGTGCTAAAAAAATCCATAATAAAGGCTACTCCACTATACCAACAAGTTATCCAAATCTTCAAGGACACATGGAAAATGGGTATGCATGCCTATCTAGGTCTTACAATGATATGCCTTTTAGATGTTACGTAGATGCAAGTACATACAATTAACATACTTCAACCCATGGAGACACCAAGGACAATCTTAAAACTTTTCAAGGACCAATACATCGGATCAAAACATAATATCATAGACTTGCTACACATACAAAGTGTTATTAACATTACTATATGGCAAGGTCTTCTTTTATTGAAGGCAAGTCACAAAATTTACCTTGTTTGTCCACAATCATCTGACTTCTACTACTTCCAAAAGAACTATCACTAACTTCCTTTGGATAAAAATCTAAGAAATTCTACGTTGCAATCTAGAACAACATCTCTATCATTCCTACTACAATCTCACAATTCCACTTCAAAATTAAGTCTGCAATCAACCCTTGGCTTCTCCGGTGGGAATAATGCGACTTCATTTTATTTTTTACTGTCATGATAACCAACCAATAGTTATTCACTCAAAAAACTCACTTCCATCTCAAAACCAAAGGTTTGCATGCTCCTTCATTCAGTTACAAAAATGATATCTTGAATACATACCAGCTGGGAACCAACCATACCTCTGGGCCAAACACTGGTAACACACAAACTGACTAGGAACCCATTGTACTCTATGGCCTAACATCAACATAAATGTAAATATTGATCAAGTGGAAATCCTATGTATATATTTCCATCTACCGAGATGCATAGGTACCCAACCATAGTGCTCAACCATTCTCTAGAATAATAGTTTGGATACAGGTTGTATCCAAGTCAATCTTACATTCTTTATGCACTTTACAATCAGGACTTAGATTTAAACATACATTAAATATTCCTTCATCAAGGAACAATTGGAAGGAACAAAACATGTACCTAGATTTCCCTTTCGACTACAACACACCTTACCAAGCAGACTAAGGAATGAATTTTACGTTGAAAAGCATTTCCACGTAGGGCACAAATCATCAATAAGAGATAAAAACATAATATATGAATATCATATTCCTGCTCTAGAATCATGCACATACATATCCTTCACTTCCTTAGCGCAAGCCATAAGAAGGAAACAACCTACCTTTGATTGACGGCTTTTCTACCAATTCTGAATGCGGGCTTGGCTTGAGAGGCAATTATAACCTATCTCCTTTCCAGTGTCCTTTAGCTGACAGGGGCGAAGAGATCAATCATGTCGAGGTGGTGTCTTTGTCTCTATCTCCCACATTTGTTTTCATTGTTTGTCTTCAATATGTATATTTCCCTTGTCATTTGTTAGAGTCACGAGTTATGACAAAACAAATTTACTACCATATTCATGAGGTTGATAGTCTCAATATGTATAATAACTTCAATAAATCCAAGAATGTAACTTACAAAGATAGAGTCCCACCATTACCAAGACTTCCAAACCATTTTCACCACCATCATTATAGGTCTACACCAACATGCACAATGAGCAATAGATTCAAAAATCTAACCATGCTCTCAATAACACATAAGTCGCTCTAGCGATCCTTGTTTTTCCATCAAGAAAATGATTTAAAGGATTAACAACTTAGGAAATTTGCACCCTCCAACATCCTAGTTGTGCTAAAAGGCCACATGATCCTTCATTCTTGTCCTCTATCAGGACTCCCTTATTTTTCCAATTGAAGTTGTTTGGAGGATCATTTGTGGGAAAAAATGGAAACCTCGACACCCATTTTGTAGGTCATTGATCCCTTGATCTCTTCTTGGTTTTCATTATGCTAGGATTCACTTACTCTTATATTGACATCTTCCCTAACACCATAGTACTTGTACATGCTGAAATCTTGAACCTCCATGCCCTTTCATCGAAGGTGTTTGATGAGGGAATCCCTGAGTGTGCAACTAAAGTTGTCATCTCCTATATTGATCTTTTGAGGCTTCTTCGAGTCACTTCTTCTACCAAGGAAATTTTTAACTTTCTCAAACCAACAATGTCATATTCAACAACTTTGGTATCTCCAATTGTGAATTTTGAATGTCGCAAGGCGCAACTCAAGGATTCCACAACTGGTATGCAACCAGTTGCTACTACAAGAACTAAATATCCTATTCCAATAGTTTCAAAACTCTCGCTCATTGCACTAATCATTAAAGGTTCCTATGTAGTAATAAGTACATTAGTTCCAACTCCTTTCAAAAAAATGTTTGCTAGATAAACCCTTACTATATTGCATGTCTCCCTCCCTTGCCTACCTTTTGAAACTTCCATTTACCCAACTATAACCGTGGAAATAGTTGCTAGATCAAGGAAAGGGCATCCGATGAATAAATAACACTCACACTTTCTACCACAAGATACCTAGTAGAACCCTCTTCATTAGAAAGGTCTTGAAGAAACCATAATGCACTTTGGTTATCTGTAACATCATGTTTTATCTCTAGTAGCTCCACAATCATGCTCTCATCATGATTTGGATCTATAAATTCCTCATGATGATCTGGAACCTTTCTTATGTTTCTAAGATCATGAAAATGCTTAGGAAATGTATAGGCAATGGAACCTCCAAACAAAGGACACTCCACGCATGGTTGTATGGGCACTGTAAAATCAGGCAATTTTGTAATTCTAATTGCATCCCTTCTCCAAGAATAGATTGAAAACATCCACATTACTACTAACTATAATGTCCCCTCCCTCACTGGTCTACTAATATGTTTTTGGTTTATTTGGTATAATAATTTTATCAAATAGTTTAATTCCCTTTGAGTGCTATTGATAGGTTTAGTGTTTACTATTGGTTCAAGACTTTTCTCGAACAACTTATAATAACACCACATAAATTGGAACAAAAATGGTTTTATTGTATTAAAAACTAAAAAAAAAGTTACATTTCATAAAAATAATAATGTCTTCACATTAAGTGTAATATTCTTGTTAAATTGACAAATACACTAGAAAATTACCCTATAATTTGACCTATAGATGACAATATGTTTTTTCAACTTCCTTATTGTTGAGGCAAGAGTAAAACCGAACAAGAACAATCTAAAATGTATCTCTTTTCTGACCTATAAAAACAGTATTTGGGTAGCAATACATGTATTGGATCAAACATCTTCTAAACAACAATATCAAAACATAACTTGTGCATTTTGATTGAGAGAGGTAAAGGGTAGTAATAGAAAAATACCCAGCAGTATCGGTAAGCCTTGCTCAACAATTATGGCAGGAATAAGATACCATGAAAAACCTTGAAACCAATGTAAACCATTTTTGTAGATAAACCCTTTAGACAAAGTCCTTTTTTATTCTCACACAATATATAAAGAATGAATGCATCCCGTCTATAAATCCCACGACCTGATATATTGGTATGGCCCATTTCCATAAACCCCAGAAATTGCTACAAATAGGTATGATCTCGCTTAGAGGCTCCACTAACCTGAAAATAAATACTACGACATCCTGAAGGGACCCCATGATTCTGCACAAGAAGAATACAACATCCTTGTGAGACCCCGCGAACTGTTGTAGGTGAATAAAAACAGTTTGCAGCTTGATCTGAGATGAGCTAGCATCCACAACCTTGCAAATATCCCACGACTTGGACAAATCATATTTCTTCTTCTTCCATAATGAAACCAATAAGATATATGTTTGATATATCTCTTTGATTAGCTAGAGTGTATTAGATTCACCACCTATCCCAATCAGCTCAAGTGTTTCAAGACCCCAATCCATAGAAGCTATGAGAGCTCTTCAAAATCTGTTTGGTAAAAATTATCATGAATAATGAGAAAATGAGATCCTATTTCACCTATTTTTACCTTTTACATTCAATAATTAATCATATAGTTACTTTATAATATATTTCTTTAATATTTCTCCAAAGTCACTTTAAAATCCCCTTTTAACTTGAAAAAGTGATTTATTTTACTTTAAAACATTTTCGGTAATTGGATGTCACTTTTCATCAGCCCAAAATTTAAATATTTTCATCCTAGTTATGACGAGATTTTACACTAAGGTTCCCCCATTAAATAATTAATTTAAATAACAACCTTAGTGAGATTAATTAATTAATGCTCCCAAATTACACGAATGGGCGAAATGTCTCGGAACCAAAAAATGACTACGCAAGAGTGATCTCAATGATGAATATCATTTGAAAACATCATATAACTCCTCAAAACACTCTAATATCATCGGTAATATAAAATTACCCCTTCGATCACACTGACACAAACCCAAAAAGTCATGTCCACTTATAGAGCAAGAGAACCCAAAAATGAGTACATTACAATCCTTCCTTCTCAAATATTGTTTGTCCTCAAGAAATGTCATCATATCCTTATGATCAACAAGTTGAACCAAACTAAAATTGATAATGTTCCCAGAGTCCCAAACCATCCTAGAAGATGTGAACCGCCCACTGCTTAAAGAACTATCCTACAAGGTACTAACAGAAGAGGCTTCTTGAATACTATCGTTGAGTAGAGCAATCATATACTAAAAAAACTCGGTCAACCCATTAGAGAATTGATCTTCTAGGAAACCAATCCAATGCACTACTGGAGTAAAATCCTAAAAAGTGAAATCTAGCTCTCTCATCTTTATTAGTTGTTGAACTGCAGTCTGCCAAACAATGTAATCCCTGGGTCCCAAGCTAGTCTAAAAAAGGAACCACCATGCTCACACTATGCCACTCTGATCATAATTGTATGACTATTGTACTGAGAATGCATTCTCATCTCTTGGAAGATAGATATGCAATGCATGAAAGAGATGAACCTACTACCACTAATCATATCATGCAAAGGAATCTCAATGAAGTCAAAGTCTACAAATCAACTAACAGATTCGATCTCGGGTATCGACAAAATAATTTTTTCCCACCACATAGAATAAGTCTCATCATCTCCCATCATGAAATTCCAAAAATTAAACTAACCAATCACTTCCACAACCATGTTAATCATTATCAAAAATTTGAAGCAATCTACCAATCAAATGAAGTCTTGGATCCCACAACCAAATTAGAATTCCACCATCCCCAATACCTACTGAATCCCTCTAGGATACACTAATAACCATTGGAATCCAAATAAGCCAATTATTTGATTTCATTTTTTGTATGCAACCATTTGGTGGAAACAAAGTAGGAGACTTTCCATATTTGAATTCATCTTCTGAAGGTGGAAGCTCATCATACGAGAGTGGTTTTTGTAATTGTTTATCTAACGCACATTTATGTGCCATCAGAAACATAGTCAAATCTTGCATGTGGGGTGGAAGAAAATTGATGAGAATACATAACCATGCAATCAAGGTGAAATTTACCCTCTTGTGAAAATAGAATCCCAGAATACCTGAATACCACTATATCATTCTGCTCCCTTTTAATATCATCCTGTGCATTCACTCCACTAGAGTCATTTGGACCTGCATCCCAAATTGATGTATACACATATGTAATATACATGTTCCCATAATTAGTTGATGCATACACTTCTGTGTTGGTTGGTCCACACGGTATATCATCAACTATCTCATATGTAGCTATGACTTGAGCCTTCAATTGGCTCTCCAAAATAAGTGGCTCATGATCCCCATGATGCAAGCTATGCGTATAGTCAGAAATTTCATAGTCATACCTCTCTTCAATCCCTTGCAAATATGAATTCTCCTCGAGCTTGACCATCTGAAGAAGCCATCCTCTCCAATAATGTGTACCACTAACACCCTTATGTGTTATGGATTCCATAGAAGACTTAGTTTCTGGTGTGGATGATGAAGAACATGTCAAACTAAACTCCACACAAAGCTTAGCAACTTGAATTTCTGATTCTTGAAGGCCATTTGAGTTCTCTTCAAATAATCCTTGGTAACCTTAAACCCATGGGTAAGCTTATAAACGTCCCCTTCTTACCCTTTTAGCGCATCAAAATAAATCTCATCAAGAATGAGAAAGTGATATCTATCTAAAAGTAGGTGTAGGTAATTAGATTTCATTACCACCAATTCTTCTTTGAGTGCATGAAAATTTGCAAGGGAAAGTTCTCCTTCACATTTCTTATATGTCCCTAGAGGCTCTTCCTTCCAACAACAATTTTCCATCAACTTATGAGTATCATAAAAATGTTTTAGGGATACAATAATCATGTCTTCACTTACCTTTAATTTCCCTTCCAAATGATGGGACTCATGGGAACTATCATATTCATACTAATTTTAGAATTTGTATTCATCATTACACTTCCCAAAATGAACTTTGTCTTTGTCATTCTTCATTCCTAACTCTCGGGAAAGTAGATCGACATCCAAGGGAAACTTATATAACATCAAATCTTTATCATGATTAGGTGATAACACACCCGAATCATCATACTCATCATTAATAAGATAATATGTTGAATCATTATCACTATCTAATTGGAAAACTTCATCATATGTCATTTCAACATTCCCAACATATTCACTCGTATTATCCGCCTCATAGGATATCTCTAATGGTGTATTAAATGTTGTTTTTTTTTCAACCTCATTGCACAAATCCTCAACATGAATAGTTGCATGCACTTCCAAGATGTCATCTTGGGGTTCTATCAAACTTTCATCATGAGGTGAGGCATTCACGTCACCAACCACTTCAAATTTGAACCCCCTTTCTTTCTTATCAACTGATAGGTGAGGCTCCAACCACTCAGAATGCTCTAACAATGTTGTTATATTCTTTTGATATCTCTAAAAGATTTGTAACAATTCTACCATGACTTCAAATTTCTCTTCATCTTTCTCAAGCCACATAATTAAATCCTTGATACCAAGTTACAACTATTGTAAACAATTTGAAAATACCCTTTCATTGTTTACCCCTCACGATGGTACGATGTAGAACTCTGATACAATTGTAATGTCCCCTAATTGGTCTGCCTATATGTTTTGGGTTTATTTGGTACAACAATTTTGTAAAATAGTTTGATTCTCTTTTAGGGTTGCTAATAGGTTTATTGTTTACTATTGGTTCATGACCTTTGTCGAATAGTTTACAATAGTTCCACATGAATTGGCACAAAAATGGTTTTATTGTATTAAAAGATAAAAAGGAAGTTACATTTCATGTAAATAACACTGTCTTCACACCATCTGTAATATTCTTATTCAATTAGCAAGTACACTAGAAAATTACCCTACAGTATAACCTATAGATGAAAATAGATTTTTGCAGCTTCCTTATTGTTGAGGAAGCAGTAAAACCCAACAAGAACAATCTGACATATATCTCCTTTCTAACATATAAAAACAATATTTGGGCAGAAATACATGTATTGGATCGAAACTCTTCTAAAGAACAAGACCAACAAATAACTGGTGTGATCTAATTGAGAGAGGTAGAGGGTAGTAACAAACACATACCCAACATTCCTAGTAACCCTTTCTCAACAATTATGGCAGCAGGAAGATACCATGAATAGCCATGAAACCATTGTAAACCATTTTTGTAGATAAACCCCTCAGGGAAAGTTGTTTTTGATGCTCCCACAATCTATAAATAATGAATGTAGACCCTTTATAAATCCTATGGCCCGATATATTGGTATGGCCCCTTTCCATAAACCCCAAGAACTACAAAAAATAGGTACGAACTCCCTTTAAACACCCCACAAACCTGGAAATAAATATTACAGTGATCTAGGTGGATATTGGTGGCCACCCACCTGTTCCAAATTCCAACTGGCTCATCTTGACAGTCTTCAGTTCAACAAATTTCTCTGTAATGGGGACATTTCTTTGTAATTGTGGAATCTACAATTATGCGGATATCCTAAATCCCTACACAGAATCCAAGTGGATATTGGTGGCCGCCCACCTATTCCAATTGGCTTATTTTGGAAGTTTTCATGCCAGTACATCTTTCTATACTTCCGGGTTCGTTTTGGGGTTCTAAAAAATGTTTTCTTGGCTTTCCACAGTGAAATTTTATACAAAGTCTAAGTTTCATGGAATAATGTGTAGTTCTCGAAAATAAATTTCCAACATGCTATCGCACACCTAAAACAGAGATTGTATGCAAAAGTTACGACCGTGGGAAGTTTATGTACTAACTTAACCCAACGGGGCCCACATGACTTTTGGTGCTTCATCTCCTAGGATTAGTTTTTTGGATGTCTAGGGTTTTGGCATTCATGTGTATCATAAAAAGGCCTTCAGATCCTCATTGTAATCATCTTCTTGTGAATGAGTGTAGCCATCACATCTCTTCTCAGAGATAAAACTGCCACCATTCTAGCGAGTCTTGCACTCTGTATTTTTACAGTCTTTGTACATTTATGTCATTAATAGAAATCTTGTGTTGTTGTATCTCCCTCTTTCTGGAAATTTCTATTAGTATTTCATTGTAATATCTCTTCTTTCATTTGGTTCCAAAAGTAATTTGGATCAGTGGTATCAGAGCAGGCTCCTCTTGATCATTTTTTAGTGCATGTACCCAACAAGGTCCGAGTATAGAAAGTTGGGTCTCGAGCTTGTCTCTCTCGAGAAAAATCATTCTCGCACAACTAAGAAACCCTCTATGGCTTCAGAAAATAAAAATGGTTGAGCATAAGATTCTATTAACATGTTGCTTGAGCAATCTCTCACGCAACATAGGGATGAAATGATGGAGAATTTTGCACACATCCTTCAATGCCCGTCGATAGAAATAAGTGCATATTCATCAAGAGACCATTTCGGAGGAGCCTCTCCCTTCAAGGTACAAGTTAATTTTGATATTCCCATATTTGAAGGTCAGATAGATGCATATGTCCTAGAAAAATGGTCAAATCTATTAGAAGGTTATTTCTTTGTTCAAATTTTTTTCGAAAGGGAAACGATCACCTCTGCACTCCTCAAGGCTCTCCCCCATGTCAAACATTGGTGGGAAACTTATTGGGAGAAAATTTCCATAGAGGAATCTGGAATATATGGGGTCGAGCCCACTTGGGATTTTTTTATGGATGTGGTCAAGGAACAATACTACCCTGTTGATAACTATGAATACCAGTACATGAGGTGGACCACAGTGCGACAAGAGAAGAGCCAAACAATGTTGGAGTTCACAAATAATTTGCATACCTTGTGCATCAATATGGGTATCAAAAAATTCGAGCGACATATGGTTTTGAAATATCTTGGGGCTCTGCATAGGTACATCCAAACCGATATGGATTTCCTAAACATCTCATCATTGGGAGTTGCCTATCGATATGCTATCAAAATCAAGCATAAATTTAGGCACCAGAACAAATGGGAATTCGGGTTTGTAAATCCACAAAAAACAACGCATGGTAAAGACATCCCTAAGCAATAGCCTCTAGATAACCATTCCAAGACACATGACAAGAAGGGTAAAGGAAAGACAAGGAATGACACTAGGAATTGGTGCGACTTCCACAAAATCCCCTGGCACAACACCGATAAATGTCACTCGAAATAATAATTGGTGGACAATGTAAAACACAAGGAGCTGAACAGTGATTTGGAATCTGATCTAGAAAATATTAAAAGCAGACAAATCATCGATGCAAACCTCACTGCTACTGTCACGACCACAACAATTCAACCAGAGGAACAAACAGATCCTGAAGAGGGGGATCTCCTTTACAATCATAGATGTGGGTGAAGGGGACCCCATTGCATTTCATTGTTGATAATGATAGCCAGAAGAACCTCATATCAACTAAGGTCATAAAAAAATTGAGGTTGTCAACAACACCACACTAGTAGCCATACACAATCGGGTGGCTTTAGTAGGGACAAGATATTCGTGTTAGCCAATAGTGTCACCTTTCCTATGGAATCCAACCCTTCAAGGATGAGGTAGTGTGTGATGTTTCCCCTCTTGATGTATGTTATGTTGGTTTGGGCCAACCATATATGTGGAAACATCATGATATTTATGATTCTCGACTCTGTAGTGTCATTATTACTTTGGGGGTCATCTCTATAGGATACCAAAGGTAGTTTCGACTAGTGTTCCACCAAAACAATTTTTCAAGGTAATATATCATACTCCAAAATTCATTCTCTTCACAATATGTTCAAAGGATGCACAAAATGCCACTACAACCAATACAACATCAACACCTTCTATCCAACACAAGCATATTGCTGAAGAAAAAGAAGATATTGTTTCTTCACCTGCAATGGTGCCTACACAATGCCCCGTCAATCCCAGAGACAATAGGTTGGTAGAACAGATTCAACCACTCCAACAACAAGTTCATCATAGCCTTCTATAGACCAAGCAACACAACTTCTCCAACAAGGCATATAGCTCACCAAGATTCAGATTCAAAAAATGCTTTCCCCTCTTCCTTGGGAACTCAATGCAATGGAGACCATTTATTCCTAATGCGGGAGGATTGATCCAGGTGGATATTAGTGGCCACCCACTTGTTCAAAATTCAACCTAGCTCATCTTGACAGTCTTCAGTTCAACACATTTCTCTATAATGGGGACATTTCTTTGTAATTGTGGAATATGAAATTATAGGACTATCCTAAAGCCTTACACAACATCCAGGTGGATATTGGTGGTTGCCCACCTATTCCAACTGGCTTATTTTGGAAGTTTTCAATTCAATACATATTTGTGTACTTCTAGGGCCGTTTTGGGGCTCTAAATAGTGTTTTCTTGGCTTTCCACAGTCAAACTATAGACATAGTCACAATTTGACAATATGATGCATATTTCTTGAAAATATCTTTCCAGTGGGCTATCACACGCCTAAAACGAAGATTGTATGAAAACGTTACGACCTCGGGAAGTTAATGTACTAACTTACCCCAATGGGTCCCACATGAATTTTGGCGCTTCATCTCCTAGGGTTAGGTTTTTGGATGTCTAGGGTTTTGGAATTCATGTTTATTATAAAATTACTTCAAAGCCTCATTTTAATCATCTTCTTGCAAATGAACATAGTTGTCACATCTATTATCAGAGATAAAGTTACCACCATTCTGGCAAGTCTCGCACTCTGTATTTTTACAGTCTTTGTACACTTCTTTCATTAAAAGAAATCGTGTATTGTTGTATCTCTCTGTTTCTGGAAATTTATATGATTATTTGATTGTAATATCTTTGCTTTCATTTCATTCTGAAAATAATCCATATCATACATCCTCATGGAGAGACCCCATGATTATGCACAAGAATAATACATACTCCTTGAGAGACCCCACAAAATAAGATTACTAATGTCATATTCCCCAATTAAGGGTAATAAGACATTATTTAGGGCTTAACATGCCCCTCTTCTTGAGACAAGGGTTTTCCAAAACACTTGAGTAACTTTGGATGCTTATATATAAAACACTCATCTTCCCAAGTGGAATCTTTAGCCAGTAGTTTCCTCCATTTAATGAGATACTTTGAAATGGAACTATTCCTCAGCTGGTGAATTCTTGTGTCAATTATGGATTTAGGATCCAATATGATTTTTCCTTCCTTGTCAAGTTCTGGCAATATAGTTTGAACTGGGATCTTGTCACCTATAACCTTCTTTAAGCATGAAACATGGAAAACTGGGTGTGCTCGTGAATATGCAGGAAACTCCAATTTGTATTCCATAGTACCAATATTTTGCAACACCTTATAAGGGCCATAGTACTTTGGTGATAATTTATTATCCTTCTTGGCTTACTTGAGGGACATCTGTTTGTATGGTTGTAGTCTTAAAAACACCCAATCCCCTAATTCAAAACTTCTTTCACTACGATGTTGATCTTCTTGTTGTTTCATGTGATTCTTTGCCATGGTCAGGTTTTCTTTTAATATTTGGAGAACTTGTTGTTGATGCTTGATGTGATCTTCCACTACTTGAACCTTAGATTTTTATTTTAGAGAAGAAGTGATGGAAGGAGGGTTGTATCCATAGAGTTCCATAAATGGTGTCATTTTTGTTGTAGTATGAAAGGAAGTGTTATACCACCATTCTGCCGAGGGTAACCATTTGAACCAGTGTGTTTGTTTATCAGAGACAAAGCAACGAAGGTAGCCTTCCAGACATTTGTTCACTATCTCAGTTTGTTCATCAGATTGAGGATGATAGGATGAGCTATGAGCCAATTGAGTTCCCAAACAAGAAAATAATTCTATCCAAAAATTTCCAGTGAAGATGGGATCTCTGTCACTTACAATAATCTTTGGGATACCATGTAGCTTTTGAACTGTGTCCATGAACGCGGTGGAAACTGTACTGGATTTGAAGGGATGAGAGAGTGCACAAAAGTGTGCGTACTTGGTCAGTATATCAACAATCAGCATGATGACACTCTTTCCTTTAGACTTCAGTAACCCTGTGATAAAATCCATGGAAACCTCCTCCCAACATTGACTTGGGATGGCTAATGGTTGTGAAAGACTTGGAGTCTTAATTGTTTCCACCTTATTTTGTTGGCAAACCGAACATTCTGCCACAAACCTTTGAACATCAGTTTTAAGGCCATCCCAAAAACATTTCTTCTGGACCCTATGGTAGGTTTTTAAAAATCCCAAGTGCCCTCCTACTGGAGAGGTGTGTAATTCCAATATTACCTTTTATTTGAGTTGGGATTTCTTACATAAATATAAGTGATATTTGTACCAAAGTGAATCATTTTTCCATGTAAATGTATCTGATGTACTGGAATCCTACTGCAACCTTTGAATCATAGTCCACACTTTTTCATCATTCTTCCATTCATCCCTTGCATCTATTATCCAATCGGGTTGGATGATCGAGATAGCATAGAGAAAGGCCTCAACATCTTCATCCTTCCTTGAGACTGCATCTGCCACGAAATTTTGCTTCCCTTTTTTTTAGACGATTTCAAAATCATAACCCAATATCTTGGTTACCCATTTTTGTTGTTCTTCTGAAGATAGTCTTTGTTTCAAGAAGTATTTAAGACTATCATGATCTGTTTTGACCTTGAAGTGCCTACCTATTAGGTAAGGGTGCCATTTCTTCAATGCATGTAGTATTTCCATCATTTCCTTCTCATAAATGGGTTTGTGTAAGTCCTTTCCCTTGAGTAGTCAACTTTCAAAATCCAAGGACCTTCCTTCTTGCATTAGGACAACACCAATTCCATTTCCCGAGGCATCACATTCCACAATAAAGGTTTTTGTGAAGTCTAGAGTGGTCAAGACAAGAGCTTTTCACATCACCTCTTTAAGTTGTTCAAAAGTTTTAGTTGCCTTTGGATTCCATGAAAATGCATCCTTCTTAGTTAGTGTCATTAAAGGTGTTGTTATTCTTCCATAGTGTCGAACAAACTTGTGGTAGTAACCTATCAAACCCAAAAATCCTCTAAGATTCTTAAATGTTTTGGGAATCTTCCAGTCCATCATGGACTTAATCTTGTTAGGGTCTACCTTGACACCTTCATGAGATACAATATGACCCAAATACTAACACAAATTTTCTAAGGAAGAGCTTGAAAATGGAATTCATCAACCCTTCGAATGTGGAAGGTGCATTTGTAAGGCCAAAAGGCATGACCAAAAATTCATAATGGCCTTCATGAGTTTGGAATGTTGTTTTTGGGACATCTTCTTCCTTCATTCTAATCTGATGATACCCTGAATGGAGATCCAACTTTGTGAAATAGATTGCTCCATGTAGTTCATCTAACAATTCATCAATGACGAGAATGGGAAACTTATATTAAATAGTGATCTTATTGAGCTCTCTATAATTTGTACACATACGCCATGAGCCATCTTTCTTGAATACTATTACTGCTGGTGTAGAGTAAGAACTTTGGCTAGGTCTAATAATTCCAGCCTCTAACATTTCTTCAACCATGCACTCAATTTCACTCTTCTGGGCATAAGGGTATATGTATGGTCTGATGTTAGGATAAACACTCCCAGGAATTAGGTGAGTATCATGATCATGATTTCGAGTGGGTGGAATACCTTTGGGAATATCTTCAAATACTTTGGAATGCTTATCAATGATCCCTTGGATATCTAGAGGAACATATGGCTTAGATGTTTGAACATCTAGTGAGCATAGTTGTGCAATAACACCTTGATGCCCCTTTTTCAATATTTTTGTCATGCCATTAGAGCTTATCACCTTATTGGGTTTCCATGTGATACCTCTTAATTCAATTTATTTTCCTCCCAATGAAAATTTCATGAAAATTTCTTGAAAATTAAAAGCCATTGTTCTCAATGATTGTAACCATTAGATTCCTAGTACAATATCAACACCACCCATGGGTATTGCAATCATTGGACTATTCATTACATATTCCCCCATAGTAAGATTGATATTATTGCATTTTCCTGTGCAATTGATAGTTCCTCCATCTACAATCATTACTTGAAACTCTAGTGCTGGATATACAAAGCAATTGAGAGTTTTGGCTAATTTATAGTGAATGAAATTATGAGTATTGCCATAATCAATTAGGACTATTACCTTTTTCTTTTTGATATATCCTTCGATCTTGAGGGTTTGAGGAGTGCTAATTCCATCCAATGCATTACACGATATCATGGGAGTCAACTCTTCAGATGAAATTGCTTCTACGTTTTCATCTTGAGATGATTCTTGTTCTTGTTCTTCTTCCTCTTCACAATCTTTGTAGAATAATTTATTCTCACCACACTTATGTCCCTTACTGTACTTTCTTTCACAATTAAAGCATAAACCTTTTTCTTTTCTTTCCTCCAATTGTTGAGGTGTAAACCTTGTAGCTTGAGGTGTTTTAAAAGAAGGAGAAATATTCTCTCTATAGATGTTAGGATTGGTCCTTCTAGTAGACATAGCCATATTTTACTTTCAACGTTTCTTGCTACCCTAAATGCATTCTCCAATTATTTGGGTTCCCAAAGGCGAACCTCATGTTGAATGTTATCCTTTAAAGTTCCTATGAATACATCATTCAAGTGCTCATATGGAATATCTATTACCTTTATATTCAATCTTTGGAATTTCTCAATGTTCTCTGTAACCTAACTCTTTTGGTTGAGATTTATCAATTGGCTAAATACAGTATTTCTCCTTGTATCCTCATAGTGCGCTATCATTTCTTCTATGAAAATTGTCCAAGTGATGAGTGATTTGCGAGGACAAATCCATCGATACCATACAAATTGATTGGGTTCTAAATATAAAGAAGCAATTCGTACCTTTGTTGTATGTGTCACATTATGTAGATCAAAGAATTGCTCCATCTAAAGTATCCATGTGATAGGGTCCTTGCCATCAAACTTCCTCATATCGATCTTAGGAACGTGGTTGGTCTTCAACCCAAAGTTGGAGTTTCTCCATTATTGATTCACCTTCCTTGTTTCCTCACCATGAATTTCATGGGATACATTTTCACTTTCAGGTGTCCTCTCTATTACGAATTCAATCCTTCAATGATCTCCTCTTTTAAACCATCCATGTTAGTATTTATTTCCTCCAACTTAGCTTCCATCTCTTGTAGATCAACTTTTGTTACTGTCTTATTTTGTAAATCATTTATGTCCCTACACATTTCTTCACCTTCATCAAGAGTCCAAGTAGGATTGTCTGGAGTCTTATTTGGTATAGAAGTTCCCTTTTTTGGTGGCATGTTGGCCAAGTATCACTTTAAACCTTGATTTTGGGGGGTTCTGCTAGACGATATTCCTTTTATTGTATCTATAAAATTTCAGCCCTTCTGAGTATGATTTTTTTTTTTTTGTAGGTCTCTAATATTTCTTCTCTACAATGCCATAGGTCTGATCAAAATTGGATGTGCCAAGTAGAATTTAAGGTAACTTCCCCACAACTTGCTGATTTTTTTTTCCTTTCTAGGAGATCTCACTTGTATAGCATGCCTTGCACAAAATAATTGCTATAAAATTTTTCAACTTGTACCAGAACTACTACGGTCTGTCCACTATCGAATGCAACTGGTCTCACTCAATTTGGATACTCTAGGAATAACTTATTATTGTTTTACTCGGAACACCTGCTTGAGACTAGTCAATAGGACTAGTCAGATACCCTATCTTCCATAGGGTGTATATACAATTGTAAGATTACCCAGAAGCTAAAATTGTTTCCACAAATACCTTACTATTTTTTGTGAATATCCTTTGGAGTTCAGGGTCTGAAACGTTACAGAAAACATTTTATAGCGAAAATTTCACAATGACTCAATTCAGGATGATTCCAAAACCCTATTTTAGAAAGGTTGTATCTACGAAAGTATAAGGCCTCAGGAGCTTAAATTTTAACCCAACATACATTGATCCGTCTACTAAATATCCTCCAAGTCGTTACTTCTGAATCGTTGTAGAAAAAAAGTTATAGAGAAAATTTCAAGGTGTCTCAGATGTAGCAGGAAAAACCCAAGAAATTGAGCTCTGATACCATATGTTAGGAACCAAATATCAATATAGCATAGAAAAACATCAGAATAAGTACTCAATGCCTTGAAAAAGAGAGAAATCCATATAATAAGCCTCTTCGATTGGGAAACCTCCTTATGACCACATACATGTTCAATTAGATGATGATTCCAAATGAAAATGTCTCCTTGGTATATATAGGAGACTAGGAGGTGTAATTACAACTAATGGACTAAAGCCAACATAAATAAGATATCATTACTAATGTAATATTCCCTAATTAAGGGGTAATGAACCATTATTTAGGGATTAACAAATTACCCCTTAGATGAGGATGACACAAACTCCAAAAGTCATCTCCACTTGTAGAGAAAGAGAACTCAAAAATGGGGACATTACACTAACACATTGAGGGAATAGCAATCATGCTTGAGCATGTGGGTGACTAAGCCTCCTTTGTTTACAAGGTCACCATAAATGATTTTCCTATTAAATTTTATGCATATTTATCTTTCTTGCTAGCCTGGCATGTGATCCACCTTCTCTGACCAAAGGACAACCTATACATCGGTTCTCCATTCTTATGATATTGAGCATTTTTCTCCATGCAATGGGATTATAAAAGGCCTTGAGGTTGGATATCAACTCTCCAACTGACCCTTTTCCTCTCTTTACACAACATTTTCAAATCCATTACACCACATCTCATGCAAGTCAATCCTCTCACATTGATGGTACAAAAAACAAGCCAACGAAATATAAGCTTAGTTCAACAACAAAAGAGTGAGTTTACACAGAATTACTCAGAAAAACAAATATGTGTCACAATAATAGATCTACCTTCATATATGATAGATCCATATTAGTATATTTGAGAAATTTATTTTGAATTACCTTGAATCATATAGTAGTGAGTGTCAACTCCATTTTTCTAAAGTGAAACATTGCTTTCATCTACACAATGGATTCTTCAAATTATACATATTCCAAGCCTCTATTCATTGAAACTCGCTCAATTTTTCTTTTTCATCGAAATTTGTAGAGATAAGGTCGACTTCTAGACATTCATTGTAATGACATAATTTCATAGTTCCATGATTCCAATCACACCATTGACTACATTCCATGCACAAAGATGCATGACCACAAGATGTTGAAAAATACTAAATAACTTCCCCAAAGCTCCTCAATTTTTTTATGGCACGACAATTTTCAAAATTTTCCTCATGGAACAGATCAAGTGGATCATTTTTTTCTAATCACTCCAATGAATCAAATCAAAACCTATGTCACAATATGTTTTAGAAGTTCTTCCTACACTTCAAAATCACATTGATGGACCAAACTGGTTGTGACCCTCTCTCTCAATGGTGCTCAGGAACTCCACATCCTTTTCTTGTCAAAGGACTAATAATAATAATAATAATAATAATAATAATCTATTTTTAAGGTCACAACCAAGAAAAACATAGAATTAGTGTATGTGATCCTATATTTGAACCAACATACCCCGTCAGAACTACCAGGTGTCCATCGGTGCCAGCCTTAGTGCCTCCCACACCAACAAGATATTCCCATACAATAATTCCCCCAAGGCTCAACACATACAAAACCACTAATAATATATCACTTGTGAGCAATTGAAACATGAGCACGTGCACTTGAAACAAAACCATGGATGATGTTCTCTCCTTCTAATCTATTTCCCCCTAATCAATTGAGGTGCACTCAAAAAATTAATCCTCTTCACAATGCACTATGCGAGTAGATCATTACACATGTCACACTTAGTTGCAATCTGACTCAAATATTTTGGGTGGTCATTTCTTGCTTTGATCACTTTAATGATATCCTTCAGTTGCTAGTTCATTCTTCCATGAGACCTCTCCCATTATACATCTCCTCTCCTTAGACAACACGTATTGAATCAATTCCCTTTATGAACAAACCAAGGAAACAAAAAAATAATTCCATATACAAACCATAGCTACACTCACAACAAAACATTACTCTCCTATACTGATATAATCCTATAACAAATTAACATTCTATCTCTCGCATGTTCCTAAGAAAGTCAGGCCTTGTCCTTCTTTGATACCATGTAGAGAAATTGGAAAGTATCCATTATTTAACACACTAAAATTGTGTTGAGTTTCTCTATTAAATCAATGTAATAGTACACATATAAATACATCAATGTTTGGCTTAAGATGGAAGAACTATCTTAACCACACCAACAACTAGTTGAGAGAAACTCTCAACCACACACCAATCTAGGACTACCTAGTTAAGGAGAATATTTAAAATCCAAATAGATCCAACAACCTCCTAAAATATAGAAATTGATTCCTTACATAGAGACAAAGTCTACTCAATAATAATAACAACCACAAATATGATCACAAATAAGACAAGTAGGATTTAATAATTCCAATAGAGTGCACACATGATGTCAAATCCTTCTAACACACAATTTGCTTAATAATGTTTCATATTTAATTTTTCATCCAATAACTTGTCTATGAATACATTCTTTAGACAACAAATCAATTATCAGGAAAGCATTACAGGCAAGTGTTGCATTTTAAAGGCTTACAAACAACTAATGTGTTTTGACACTATAATAGGGTATTGAAAAAATTATTTTTTCACATTTATTATTTTTACATAAATAAATGTCCTTTGAAGCTAGAATTGTTTTACCTCCACAACTTCTAGTTGGAAGAAGAAGTAGGGGAGCTTGTCCTATATTCTGAACCATTTAGTGTCAATTTAATACTTTTCCATCACAACGCCCTTCTTGTTGATTTCCAATTTATCAGTGAATCTAGAAAGCATTTTGATATCATTTAAACATTCATTAACATTCCAAGTTCTTCTTCCCTTGTTAAAAACACCATGTTTTGGTTGCAAGACGCCATGAAACCACAATCCAACATAGAAATTTGTTTTGATGTAGTTTCTAGTAATGATACCATATAAATTATTGCATGCAATTTTATTTATTAATTTTTGTAGGGTTCTTCATCCTCTAAATTATTGTGCTTTGACACTATTTTAAGGTATTGAATTTTTTATTAAATGTTAATTATAAAAGTATAAAAATAAAAGGTAAAAGATACAAATAGCCAGTTTAAACTATCATCAAATTTATAATAAAAGAATAAAACCCCCATCAATCAAACTATAAGTTATGTTCAAAAGGATATTCATAATATAAGTTATGTTAAAAAGGTGATTCATAAAGGTTATGTAGAATTCTAACACCCTAACTAAAATCTTTCGAAACAACGTTTCATGGTTTCATTTCATTTTTTTTGGAATTCATAAGTTGACTCATAAGACCCTCAAATGTTAAACCGAGATATAAATAGGTCCATAATTATGATCTGAAATAGTTAATAATTATAACAAAGAATTAGATATTAGTTAATAATTATATTAAATACAATAGTTAGTAATTATAAAAATAGTTAAATTTTGTTGGATTACTGAGAGGGGGGTGAATCAGTAATTGAGTAATTCAATCCTTTTTAACCACAAATGAAAGTGTTATATTAATGTAGCATTATCATCCAATAGTTGCAGAGTAAATAAACAATGAACAAATGAGCAATCATACACATACACAGTACACCAATGTTTTTTCGTGGAAATCCAAAGCGGGAGAAAACCATTGAATGATTTTTCTTATATGTATCTAATAATTACATTCATTGGAAGCACCAACGTCCTTTGTTTTCTAGCTACAACTGGAAGGAGGCTCCAATCCCCTAGTTTCTCATGCTACAACCTAAAGGAAGCTCCAACTTCGCAATTCTCTCGCTACAACCAGAAGGAGGCTACAACCCCCTAGCTTCTCAGGCTACAACTTGAGGGAAGATCCAACTCCCCAATTCTATGGCTACAACCAGAAGGAGGCTACAACCCCCTATGTTCTCAGGATACAACCGGAAGGTGGCTACAACCATAAGTCCTTGCCTAGTCCAACCGCCCTGATGTAGAAGTAGAATTATGGAACCAGTGTCACACTATCACTGTGAGATATACTGCTGTAAACCTGTACCAATCAACCTACACCAAACAACCTATACCAATAACCTGAACCATGCATCAACCATGCATTAGCCTGTACCTCAACCTGTACCATAATCAAGTGCATCGACCATGCGCCAACCTATACCAAACAACCTGTAATCAACATGTACCATAAACAAGTGCGTCAACCATGCACCAACCTGTACCAAACAACCTGTAATCAACCTCTACCATAAACAAGTGTATCAACCATGCACCAAATTGTACCTCATCCTATACCATGAACAAGTGCATCAACCATGCACAAAAACTGTACCAATCATGCATCAAATACACATAAATTATGACTCATCAATATGCACCAAGATCATGAGTTATACACCTCATGTATGTGCCAACTCATCAACTACTTGTCTCAACCATGTACCAAACATGTACCTCAACCAAAATGCCTCATCAATTCCATCATCGAAATCTGACTTGTAACTCTGTAATAGACCTGGTGTATATGATCACATACCTGCAAACCTTCCTTAAATTTAACAACAAGAGACTAGCATTTTCATCAAACTTTACTTTAGTCTCACATGACTAGTTTTGGATTAGTCAACAACCCTAACTTGAAATAAACATAAATATGTACCTGTAATGAATAAAGATATAAAAATAGTATACAATGTTATTCAGTGTGTTTTATGAAATTCCTCCATGTGTCACTACTTGGAACCTCTCAGAAAAGGAGTTATAGCAAAAAAGGCATACCTTGTTGCACTCTGGGTTATTCTAGAGAGCGGACTTGTAGAGCATGCCCTACACGAAATATTTGTTTTATGGTTCTGAAAATTGTACACAGAATACTACATACTGTAATCTAACTAACACATTGGGTCTTACTGAATTTGGATATGTTATGAAGAAGTTATGACATTTTTACCTGAAACAACTTTTTAAGACTAGTTTCAGCACTAGCCACAAACCATATTTTCCACAGAGTGTAAATCTAAAAATACAATGACCCACAAGATGAAATTCGTACCAAAACTACTTGGATATGTTTCCTCAAAGGCCTCTCAATTTCATGGTCTGAATCATTCTAGAATAAAATTTATTGCAAAAATGGTGAGATGACCTGTAAATAACATACCTTAGAAAGCATCATCAAAAGAATTTATCCTCCCTTGAATTTCGACCTTCTTTACTTCACCTTCCCTCTAAAATTAGGCTTAGATATCCTTTGGTTACCTCAGTCACTTGTAGATATTCAATATTCTCAAGTGTTATTAAAATGAGAGAGCTTTGCCTCTTATTTATACTTTCATGTAGCTTCCTCAAGGGGTTACCTTTTAACCATCTTAACCCACTTTCCTTATTTTAGGCTTAATCCGCTTCTAATCACTTGTAAACTTAGTTATTTCTCCATTAACTTTATTATTTAAAAAAAATATTTTGTATCCACTTTGACTTATAGTACACTCATCACTTCACTTTATTATTTACCTTCTAAAATATGTTAAACCACTTTGACTACTTTGAGCTTTTGGGGCTTCTAGATGACTCATGGGGGTTCTCCAGCTTCACATGGCCATATCTCTCTAACCATGAGGATTTATGTGATGTTTCACATACCACTAGAAATGGCATGACATTTACTATCCATCTAGAATATTATTACCTGCAAATATATCAAAACTCATACCATTATCCATCAAACAAACCTGGGTCCATTAACCAAACCTGGGTTTTCCAACTTCTCATTGTCATAACTCTCTAACCGTGAGGAGTTATGTGATGTTCCACATACCATCGGAAATGGAATGACATTTAATATCCATATAGAATATTATTACCTTCAAATATATTAAAACACATACCATTATACATGAAACAACCTTGGGTCCATTACTCAAACCTTTGTGCTATTGGAATTTGCTACCAGACTTTCTCCAAGGGTTGACATCAATCACTGAGGGTTGACATAAATATAAAATATCACTCTCCAATCATTGACATCATTGACAACCAACAATCCATACCAACTTTCCATCAACCTAATCCAATTGTCTGACAATCTCCCCCTTTGGCATTGATGGCAACACCAACATTGATGGAAACACTTTGTCATGATAACATTCATGTTTATACTCCTCATCAATGTTTCTATCTCTCCTCCTTTGACATCAATGGAAAAGGGTATCTCCCTTTGGGTTTTCTCCCCCTGACTGAACTCTTCTTGGGGTTTCTCCCCTTGTCTACATGCCTTTGATTTTTCTTTGTGTTTATAAGCCTCTGATGTCTCTCCCTTCATATGAATAATATCTCCCCCTTTGAAAAAGGGTATAACTCTGAAGTCATATCGCTCATTCTTCCCTTGTGACAATCGCTCCCCTTGGAAACATGCCTCTATGCTCTCTCTCCAATCATCTACCTTTGCATTCGATAAATCTCTCCCCATTTGTCATCAATGGAAAAGGTATCTTTCCAGGTATCTTTCCATCTGAGGCTTCTCTCCCTAACAAAACTCTTCCTGAAACTGATGTCCCAACATGAATTGTCCTATTTATGTTTCTTCCTTGTGTACATATAAGTCATATAAGATACACATTCAAAAGCATTCATTTTGGAGTAGAAATTACTCCGATTCTCTAGTGTAGATACTCAAAGGCTTCCCATGGAAGCGGTTTTGTAAATATGTCTGCCACATGTTCTTTTGTGCCCACATATTCAACTCTAATGTTCTTCTTTGTAACCTATTCCCATAGAAAGTGATACTTGATTGGAAAGTGATTCGTCTTGGAGTGGATCATCGGGTTCTTTGAGATACTGATGGTGCTTGTATTATCACAATAGATTGGAATAAGATCATCATACTCAACCTGTATATCTGTCAGAGTTTGTTTCATCCATAGAACCTGTGTACAACATCCTGCTGCTACAATATACTCTTCCTTGATTGTAGATAAGGATACTTATGATTTTTTCTTACTTATCCATGATACTAAATAGTCACCCAAGTCGAATGTTGCTCCATTGGTGCTTCGTCGGTCATCAATGAAACCTGCCCAGTATGCATATGTGTAGGAAATAAGTGATAGATCCTTTCCATTTTCATACCATAATCCAAACTCTTCTATTCCTTTGAGATATCTGGAAATCCTCTTTACTGCTATTACATGTGATTCCTTCGGTGTTGCTTGAAATCCTACCACATGTCCAAATTCCTGCATTACATCTGGTATGGATGTTGTCACATATAGTAAGATACCAATAATTGACCTATATTTCCTCTGGTCTTTAGACTTTGAGTCATCATCTTTTCTCAACTTGCAACTGGTTTGCATAGGAGTGGTAACTAGTTTGCGACCTTCCATTCCTAACCTCTTTAGAATTTATTTGATATACTTAGTTTGAGAAATAAAAATTCCTTGGTTTCTTTGACATATTTGAAGACCCAAAAAGAAGGATAGTTCTCCAAGTATTGACATTTCAAATTCATTTTGCATATCCTTTGCAAATTTCTATCTTAACTTGTCATTAGTACTTCCAAAAATAATATCATCAACATAAATTTCAATTAATAAAATACTGCCTTGAGTTACCTTGATATAGAGGTTGTTGTCTACACTTCCTTTCCATAGTTCATAGGGAGTTTTTTCATTGTTGTTTCTGAGCATTACTCTATTTTGAATGTGAACTGTTGTATGCACTGCATGTGTCCAAAAAATATCTGTCAATTTGAAATCCATTAGCATTGTTCGAGCCATTTCCCGTATAATTATCATCCATTATGATAATGTTACTTGGTCTCTGAACCACTCTTTGAACCAATCTATGAATCCATTCTCTCTTCCACTGTCATATTACTGTCCAAACCTACTAAGTGTTCTTACGGATCCATCTCTGTCCATACTTTCCAAGACTCTACTTGCACAACTGTCCATAATTCTGACCCATTTATCACTATACTATCATGAAGTCTTGATTAATCTATCAAACTGTACTTCTACTAACTGACTCCTCTGGATCCATCTTCTCAAACTCTGCAAGTTGCTTGAAGGATGGTTCTTTGGTCTATCACAACTATCGCATAGACTCCCTTTGTCTAATATTAATATTACCTGGGAGTCTCTAAGTCGGATGGCTTAGAACAATTACTGCTCTAATGTGTATTCATCATCATCTTCATTGGTAGATTCATCATCTCTCTGAGTTTTGACTTCTTTCTTTTTGTATCTAGATTCATATTTCACTACAATGCCTGAAAGTACAATCTCTTGAACCTATTCCTTATTCACCTGTCCTCCTTTTCTTTCAGTTATTTTCCAAACCTTTTTGTATCTGAAATCTTTCTTTTTCTCTGCAGAATTTTATTCATCTCATTTTATTACCAATCTTGCGATCTCTAGGACCTGGTCTTTGTTCACCTATTCTGCGTGTTTTCTTATCCAAACTTTCTTATATATGATATCGATATTCTCTTTCATGGCATTGTCCATAGTTATGAAATCACTAGCGATGTGTCCATAATTATGACATTTGTAACATTCAATGTTACATTATAGAAACTTCTTGCTTGAACATTTCTTTTATAATCACTGCAATCTGCAACCTTATGTCCAAAATTAGTACAATAAAAAAAATGACCATAAAAGAAATTTGCATACATGGGAGTGAATGATCTTCTTTGTGGTGTATTCCTTCTAAATTTTTTCCTTGACTGATCATGATCATGATTGAAGCTTCTTTGTGGCTTGAACATGGATGGTATTCTTGAAGATGTATCTTCAATAGTTTTCTTAGATTCTGGTTGACCATGATTCATTCCTTTGAGTACTTCTACATAGCTCTTTCTATTTTCTTCATTCTTCTTTTCTAGCAACCTAGAGTGCTTCTCTTCATTCTCTATAACTGATGCATATGTTTCCGTCTCTTCAATGTTCTTATTGAACTTGACGATTTTACTTTTCAATGTGACAAATTCTTCTTCAAGCTTCTCAACCTCTTCTTCTTTCTTCATTATCTGAGACTTCATGAATTCTTCTATTCTTTTCACTTCTTCAAGATAAAATTTTAATGTGATTACTTCTTCTTCAAGTCCTTTCTCTTCTTGACCAAACTATGCCTCAAGTTGGTTTAGATCGTTATTTCTTTCCTTAAGATGATCTCTCAATATCTTCTCTCGCATTTATGCTTCTTCCTTTTGTGCTGCTATGTTGTCTTCCAAATACTTCTTTTGATATTCTATATTTTCTTCAATCTTTCTGGCTTCTTCTAGCTGAGTTCTTAAGTTCTCAATGATCTATTGGGATTTTAAAAAAAAGTGAACACTTTACTTTTGTTTCATCAATTATTTCTTGAGTAAATTATTTTCTTCTCTTACTTCATCTAAAGCACTAGCAAATTATGCTTCATAATTGTCTTCCTTTTCAATTAGTTTTTTTGTCTCATTTCCTTCATGGCACTCTATTTCAAGATGTCCGTGTTTTTCACAATTAAAAAAAAAAAACATACCTATGGTGATTATGTACTCTTCATCTTCTGAATCTGTTTGACATGGTGAACATAATTCTTCTTGATCTGTATTTGCATATTTTTTGGCATTTTTTGAATATGCGATGGGTGAAGAATATATGTCATGTAACTTATCCCAAAGTTCTTTGGTTGATTAAAATTTACCAACCTTTTCTCTTACCGGATTAGGTAATCCTTCCCAGATGAAATTCATTGTTATTTCGTTATTCTTCTTCAATTCCTGCTTGATTACAATCTTTTCCCCTTTTGAACTATCATATCTTGTATTGACTGATAGACAAATATAATGTCCCTCTGCCTGTAAAAATATTTCATCCTTTTTCTCTACATATCATAGTTTAAACCATTCCGACCATTAAAAATTTGTACTCCATTCTCAAAATAATCCATGATCTCCTTCCAGTGGTTAAATTGTTTCCTGAAGGAACCTGCTCTGAAACCAATTGTTGGATTACTGAGAGAGGGGGGTGAATCAATAATAGAGTAGTTCAATCCTTTTTAACCACAAATGAAAGTGTTATATCAATGTAGAATTATCATCCAATAGTTGCAGAGTAAATAAACAATGAACAAATCAGCAATCATATACATACACAGTATACTAATGTTTTTATGTGGAAACCCAAAGTGAGAGAAAACCATTGGATTCTTTTTCTTACATGTCTTTAAGAATTACATTCATTGGAAGCACCAAATTTGTTTGTTTTCCAGCTGCAACTGGAAGTAGGCTGCAACCCTCTAGTTTCTTAGGATACAACCTGAAGGAAGCTCCATGGCTACTTGGATATGATTCCTCAACGTCCTCCCAATTTCACGGTCTGAATCATTCTATAAAAAATGTTATTGCTAAAATTGTAAGATGACCTGTAAGTAACATACCTTAGAAAGCATCATCAAAACAATTTATCCTCCCTTGAATTTCGACCTTCTTTACTTCACCTTCCCTCTCAAATTTGACTTAGATATCCTTTAGTTACCTCAGTCACTTGTATATATTCAATATGATCAAGTGTGATTAAAATTAGAGAGCCTTGCCTCTTATTTATACCTTCACGTAGCTTCTTCAAGGGGTTACCTTTGAACCATCTTAAACCACTTTCCTTATTTTAGGGTTAACTCACTTCTAATCACTTGTCAACTTAGAAATTTCTCCATTAACTTTATTATTTAAATAATTTATTTTATAGTCACTTTGACTTATAGTACACTCATCACTTCACTTTATTATTTACCTTCTAAGATCTCTTAAACCACTTTGACTACTTTGACCTTTTGGGGCTTCTAGATGACTCATGGGGGTTCTCCAACTTCACATGGCCATAACTCTCTAACCGTGAGGAGTTATGTGACATTACACATACCACTATAAATGGAATGACATGTACTATCCATCTAGAATATTGTTACTCACAAATATATCAAAACTCATACCATTATCCATTAAACAAACTTGGGTCCACTACCCAAACCCGGGTTCTCCAACTTATGATGGCCATAACTCTCGAACTGTGAGGAGTTATGTGAAGTTCCACATACCACCGGAAATAGAATGACAAGTAATATCCATCTAGAATAGTATTACCTTCAAATATATTAAAACTAGTACCATTATACATGAAACAACTTTGGATCCATTACCCAAACCTTTATGCTACTTGAATTCACTGCCGAACTTTCTCCAAGGGTTGACATCAATATACAATATCACTCTCCAATCGTTCAAATCAATGATAAACAACAATCAATACCAGTTGTCCATCAACCTAAGCCAACTGTCTAACAAAATTTAGTTAATAATCATAAGAAATAATTGAATTAGATTTCAATATTGTGGCTCTGTAGTTTTAGCCTACGGTTTCGAGACTAAGGTCATGTGATACCTAAGATGTATTCCCTATTCCCCTGGTCTTTAATATGATTTTCATAGTGATATGGGCCCTATTCTTCCTACCACCCCTTTTCACGCCAGCATGGGCCCTTTTCCTGTCGAGCCATATACTTGCATTCATGGATTTTGGTCTTTTTTATTTTGGTTATGATATCAACCCCATGGATGAAATTTTTTTTTAGATACGGAATTTATAGCCTTTCAGAGGAGGGACATGCCCGATACCAGGCAGACCCAAAACCCTTGATTGAGCCACACGGTCAGGTAATGGAAAAGTCATATTCCATTGAATCAAATTGCAATCACTTGGTGGGGAATGGAAAGCTTCTGCCAGCCCCTCCCGTAGGTTTCACTTGAGGAAGTTTCAATTCCTTTATCTCATACACAATTGATGAATTCAAGGAGAAGTTGGTGGAGGCATGTGTTTGATTTCATGCCTCTCCCTCTTCCCAAATTCTTGACATTCCCATACTGGCTCCATTTCAATGTTCATCTAGCCAGGCCTTGGTTGTAGAATCCTCTAGAAAAAAAGTAACAATGAGGTCTACATAGCACTGAATCTCAAAAAAGTGTATCAAGTATAGGATAGGAAAGGTCTCTATGGTAGTTGGAAAATATGTTCATAGCAAGGATTTTCCATTGTTATGGGTAAAATTCTTGTAGGTAGGTTCTATTGAAAGACAGTCAGGACATATTTGCTGAAAGAATGGATGGAGTGCTTATGGAAAACATAGTTGGGTTACTTGCTAACCTTCCATGTCCTATTTTGTGGATGGTTGTGCCTCAAATTCCACTATGAAGACAATGTAGAATCTATTTTGTTGAGAGAGTGAAGATGAGGCTCTTGTGGGATTTTTCTCTAGAAATGGTCCATTGACTTCCACCCAGTTCAGGCTCTGGTGCAAACAAAATGGGTATCAATAATTTTACCTAGCCTCCTGCTAGTATTTTGGAAAAAATCAGTTATGATAGTCATAGGAAATAAACTAGGGAAGTTCTATGGTCTAGAACAATCTTGGGATTCTAGGTAGGACCTTCATTGGGCCTTGATTCAAGTTGAAGTTGACCTCTGGGATGGTCTCATAGTATATCTCAAATTGGTGTGGTGGGACTATATCTAAAGAAAAAGGGTTGATTATTTGTGTTTACCATTTCATTGTTTCTTATGCCATGAACCCAAATATCTGTAGAATGGTTGTAGCAAGGGAATTCTAGCGGGACCCAGGAATAAAAATATTTTGGTCCAAAAATCCAAGGTCATAACAAGGAATGATGTTGTAGATTAGTGTGCAACTCAAAAAGTGATGAATGGAAATTCCTCTCATTTCCAAAATCTTACGTATCTATAGGTTATCGTCCTGATAAGATCTATCTTAATCCTAAGGACCATTTAATTACTATTATGTCTTCTTCACATTATTTTGAAAAGTCCAGTGCTTCTCCTCCCTCTCCCCCATGCATATCTCTAGTCGTTCCCCCTTTGGAGCGCAGCCCCCCTATTGGACAACTGGTTTAGATATTTGGTTTTCATTGATGTCAACCCTTGGAGGGTGATATTGTAGATTGATTCCAAACCTTATATATTGATCTCAATCATTGAGTATGTCCGACATAACATTTTGGTAACCCCATAGGTATGGTTAAGGAACACGAGTTTGTTTGAGGAATTAAGACATGAAGATTAGTGAATATGTAGGTAATACTATCATGGATGGATAGTACATGTCATTTTATTTTAGATGATATGTGGTATGTCACATAACTCCTCACAGTTAGGGAGTTATGGATTTGTGTAGTTGGTGTTGGATCATGTTGTCATTGATGCCAATGGTTTGATTGATTGATGTCATTGATTGATGTCAAGTGATTGATTGATGTAATATAATATGTATTTTCCTTGATGAGAATGCATAGATGAAGATGGATCAATGAGTTGTCATTGATATGATGAAGGGGGATCAATGAGTTGTCATTGATACATGATGAAGATGGATCATTGTGGTTTCATTGGTATATGATGTATTGTTGGAAAAATGTATAGATGAATCATTATTGTCTTATCATGATTGATAAGGTGCACAAATGGAAGAACTCCAAAGTGGTCCCCTTATGGTGAAAGCCCTCACGAGAAGACACTTTGTGGATTGAGTTATCCTAGAAGAATGGTTGGAGGACCCTTGCTTTCATTATTTTCTTATCATGATTGATAAGGTGAAAAAATGGATGAACTCCAAAGTGGTCCCCTTATGGTAAAAACCCTCACAGGAAGATGCTTTATGGATTGAGTTATCCTAGAAGAATGGTTGGAGGACCCATTCTTGTATGTGGAATAATGAGATGAAGATCAAGGAAATTGTTGGTGAAACTATCCTAGATGGATAGTGCTTGTCATGGAATTTCCCGTGGTATGTGGAATGCCACATAAGTCCTCATGGTTTGAGAGTTATGGACTTACAAAGATGAAGGACCCCGACATGAAGGCTTGAAGCCCCCAAGGTCAAAGAAGTCAAAGTGACCTAAAAGAAGAAATCATTATTTAAATGATAAAGTAAAGTGACAAAGTCAAGGTGGATTATTTAAATAATAAAGAGAAGTGAAAAGATCAAGAAATGATAAAGTAAGGTGACAAAATCAAAAAGGGATATTTAAATGATAAAGTATTGGAGAGCCTTCTATTTATGGAAAGTGGTTAACCCTAAAAATAAGGAAAATAGGTTAAGTGACCTAGAAATGGGTTAAGTGACCTAAAAGAAGAAATCATTATTTAAATGATAAAGTAAGGTGACAAAGTCAAGGTGGATTATTTAAATAATAAAGAGAAGTGAAAAAATAAAGAAATGATAAAGTAAGATGAGAAAATCAAGAAAGAATATTTAAATGATAAAATATAGGAGAAATTTCTATTTATGGAAAGTGGTTAACCCTAAAATAAGGAAAATAGGTTAAGTGACCTAGAAATGGGTTAAGTGCCCTAAAAATGGGTTAAGTGACCTAGAGGATGAAAGTATAAATAATATAGCAATGGTCTCTTGTAGATCACTCTTTTTGTGGATCAATGGAGAGCTTCCTGTGAGAATATCTTTTGGAGTATTGATGGAGAGCTTCTTGAGCATTTTTGGTGTGGAACACTTGAGCATATTGAAGATATATAGGTGACTAAGGTAACCAAGGATATCCAAGCCGAATTTCAGAGGAAAGGTGAAGAAAAGAGGGTTGGAATTGAAGGGATGATAAATTCTTTTGATGATGCTTTCTAAGGTATGTTATTTACAGGTCATCTCACCATTTTCACTATAAATGTTTTTCTATAATGATTTAGACTGTGAAATTTCTATTCCATTGAGAAAACATACCCAAGAATCTATTGTAAAAAATTCAGCTTGTGGGTCGTTGTATTTTGGGAGTTACACTACGTGGAAAATAGGGTTTGTGGCTAGTCCTGAAACTAGTCAAAAATAGGTGTTTCAGGTAAAAACGTCATAACTTATTCATAACATATCCAAATTCAATGAGACCAAATGTGTTGGTTAGGATACAATATTTAGTATGTTTTTTAATAGTTTCAGATCAATTCAACAAATATTTTGTGTGGGGCACACTCTACAAGGTCACTCTCTAGAATAAGCCAGAATTCAGCAAGGTATGCCATTTTTTCTATAACTCATTTTATGAGAGGTTCCAAGTAGTGCCACCTGGAAGAATTGCATAAAAAACACTAAATAAAATTGTATATTTGTTTCAGATCTTTATTCATTACAAGTACAAATTTATGATTATTTCAAGTTGGGGTTGTTGACTAATCCAAAACTAGTCATGGTTGAGACAAGCAGTTGATGAGTTGGCACATACATGAGGTGTATAGTTGATGATGTTCGTACATATTGATGAGTCATTGTTGATGAGTAGTTGACACATGATTGGTATATACTTGGTACATGGTTGGATTCACTTGTTTATGGTACAGGTTGATTACAGGTTGTTTGGCACAGGTTGGTGCGTGGTTGATGCACTTGCTTATGTTGACAGATTGATATCTGTTGAGGATTGTTGCCTCATCTCAGTTGGTGCTGAGAATGTAATATGATTATTTCATATAGAGCTGGTGCTCTTGTAGAGTTGTACTCTATTCAATTGTTGCTGAAAAACCCCCTGATTGAATTCCATAATAAAAAGAAAAATTGTACATACATCTTGTGTTCTTTGTGTTCCTTGTGGAGATGATTTGTTGATGATATATTGTTGATATGTATTCACATATAACTGATTATAAATGAAAAAAATGAGTAATGAGCAAATGTTGAATGTTAACTAAGGAGTTTTTGTTTAAGAGGGAAGTTTTGGAAAAAGGATCCCCACACTCATTCACCCTCCCCCTCTAAGTGTGGTAGGTGTGTCCAACAATTGGTAACAGAGCGAGGCTTCACTACAAGCCTTAACAAGCTTGAAGGAGATCCATAGACACACAAATGGATGATGAAGTTCCAATTCTTGATGAGGAAAACTATTCTACTTGGAGAATAGATATGAGATTACATTTAAAGATAATGAGAGTAGCAATTTGGAAGGTAGCCATTGGTGGATCAGTTTCATTGAAGAACAAGTCAAAGTTTCCAGCTCAAAGGGAAGGAAAGAAGAATGATTCATTGGCTCTCAAGACCATTCTTAGTGGACTCTCAAGCCATATCAATGACAGCATGGGACAATGCACCTCCGCCAAGGATCTATGGATAAAGCTAGAGGAAACATATCAAAGAAAGAAGGAGAAATAATAAATTGAGGATCACTCCATCAAGATCACTAAAGGTAAAGAATCTCCAAAAACTCTTGAATGCATTTCTTTTGTTATTCTAGAGTTTCTTCAATTCTTCTGGCCTCTTCTAGTTGAGATCTTAAATTCTTGATGACCTGCTAATCCTTTTCAGAACCTTGAACACTTTGCTTTTACTTCATCAATTCTTTCTTGGATGACTTGTTTTCTTCTCTTTCTTTCCTTAGATATTTAATTGCACTGATCAATTTTTCTTTGTAATCAACTTCTACTTCATCATACTCTTCTTCTTCTTAATTTGTCTGACATGATGAGCATCTTTCTTCTTGTTCTGCATCTGCATCTTCTTTGGCATTTTCTGAATATGCGATGGGTGAAGAATATATGTCATGTAACTTATCCCAAAGTTCTTTGGATGATGAACATTTACCAACCTTTTCTCTTACCGGTTTAGGTAATCCTTCCCAGATGAAATCCATTTCTATTTTGTTATTCTTCTTCAATTCCTTCTTGGTTGCAGTCTTTGCCCTTTTTGAACTATCATATCCTGTAACAACTGATAGCCAAATATAATGTCCCTGTGCCTGTAAAAATACTCCTGTCCTTTTGCTCCACATCTCATACTTAAAACCATTCTGACCATTAAACATTGGTACTCCATTCTCAGAATAATCCATGATCTCCTTCCAGTGGTTAAACTATTTCCTGAAGGAACATTTCTCTGATACCAATTGTTGGATTACTGAGAGGGGGGGTGAATCAGTAATAGAGCAATTTAGTCCCTTTTAACCATATAATCCAAGTGCTATATCAATGAAGCATTATTATCCAATAACTGTAGAGTAAATAAGCAATGAACAAATGGAAAATCATACACATACAAAGTACACCAGTGTGTTATGTGGAAACCCAAATCGGGAGAAAACCACATAATGCTTTTTCTTATATGTCTTGAAGAATTACATTCATTGGAAGCACAAAATTCCTTTGTTTTCTAGATGCAACTGGAAGGAGGCTCCAACCCCCTAGTTTCTTAGGCTACAACCTGAGGGAAGCTCCAACTCCCCAATTCTCTGTCTACAACCAGAAGGAGGCTACAACCCCCTATGTTCTTCGGCTTCAATCGGAAGGTGGCTACAACCACCTGTCCTTGCCCCGTCCTGCCACCCTGACGTAGAAGTAGAGTGATGGAACCACTGTCACACTATCACTATGATATATACTGTTGTAAACCTATACCAATAAATCTAAACCATGCATCAACCATGAATCAACCTGTAATCAACCTGTACCATAAACAAGTGCATCAACCATGCACCAACTTGTAATCAACCTGTACCATAAACAAGTGCATAAACCATGCAAAATCCTGTAATCAACTTGTACCATAAATAAGTGCATCCAACCATGTACCAAGTATGTACCAATCATGTGTCAACTACTCATCAACTATGAATCATCAATATGTACCAACATCATCAACTATACACCTCATGTATGTGCCAACTCGTCAACTACTGTCTCAACCATGTACTCAACATGTACCTCAACCAAAAGCCCTCATCAATTTCATCATCAAAATCTGATTTGTAGCTCTGTAATAGACCTAGTGTATCTGACCACATTCTTGCAAACCTTCCTTAAATTTAACAGCAAGAGAGTAGCATTTTCATCAAACTTTTCTTTAGTCTCACATCCCTAGTTTTGGATTAGTCAACAACCCTAACTTGAAGTAATCATAACTTTGAACCTATAATGCATAAAGATATGAAACTGATACACAATGTTATTCAGTGTGTTTTATGCAATTCCTCCAAGTGGAACTACTTGGAACCTTTCAGAAAAGGATTTATAGGAAAAATGGCATACCTTGTTGAATTCTGGCTTATTCTAGAGAGCGACCTTGTAGAGCATGCCCCGAACAAAATATTTAATGAAATGATCTAAAAATATTACAAAGAATAATACCAATGGTACCCTAAACAACACATTTTGTCTCATGGAATTTGAATTTGTTATGAAGAAGTTATGATGTTTTTACCCGAAACACCTGATTTTGACTAGTTTCAGGACTGACCACAAACACTATTTTCCACAGAGTGTAACTCCCAAAATACAACGACCCACCAGATGAATTTTTAACCACATATACTTGGATATGTTTTATCACTTGAATAGAAATTTGAGGATCTGAATCATTATAGAAAAAAAGTTATAGAGAAAATGGTGAGATGACCTGAAAATAACATACCTTAGAAAGCACCATCAAAAGAATTTATCCTTCCTTGCATTTCGGCCTTCTTTTCTTCACTTTCCTCAGAATTTCGTCTTAGATATCATTTGTAAACCTCA
>ML779963.1:2425707-2465047 GCA_009831015.1 Picea engelmannii
ACTTTGATTACTTTGACCTTTTGGGGCTTCTAGATGACATATGAGGGTCCTCCAACTTCGTAAGGCCATAACTCTCAAACTGTGAGGAGTTATGTGACATTCTACATACCACTAAAAATGGCATGACATGTACTATCCATATATAATAGTATTATCTTAAAATATATCATAACTCATACTATTACCCATCAAACAAACTTGGGTCCATTACCCAAACCTGGGGTCTCCAACTTCTCATGGCCATAACTCTCTAACCATGAGGAATTATGTGACATTCCACATACCACCGGAAATGACATGACAAGGACTATCCATCTAGGATATTTTTCCCTCACAAATTCACTTTCCTTCATCTCATTATTCCACAATTAAGCATGGGTTCTCTTACTCCAAAAAGCGTCTTCCCGTGAGGGCTTTCACCATAAGGGGACCACTTTGGAGTTCATCCATATTTACTTCTTATCAACCATGACAAAACAATAATGAGTCATATTTACATAAAAAACTATTGGGTCCATTACCCAAACCTTTGAGCTATGGGTCTTTCTTCAAGGGTTGACATCAATGACAACCAACCTTAATCAACATGTTATAGGTGTCTTATTTCTCTTAATGGGACTTTTATGGTACCCGTAACCAAAATATGACTCCACCATTGGATTCTATGGGTCAAAATATTTTCATTGAATACTCCTGTGTCCCAAAAAAACTTCTAAGCATAGGGTTATGCCCTCTGGAAGTAACTTTGGTGACAAAATTTTACCCTCACTATTTTGGTTGTAACTTTTTCATACAAGATTCGTTTTTTGAACCATTTAGATCATTGGATAACCGCCTCCAAGTTATTTTATTTGAGATGTAGAGACAAAGTGTACCATAGTAAAATATTTTCTTTTGGTTTTTGATTGGCTAAAAACATCATTTATGGCGTCAAAAATGCCCCGCAAGTTAATGACCTCCAAAAACCACAACAATTCGCACAAAACTTCATGTTTTACTACTATAACAACCATTTAAATCTGAACCGTTGATCTCAAGTCATGTGGAATATTATTCATTGATCTTCCCTACATTTTCCATCAGCGATCAACATTCTCCCTTTTGTGTGCACTACACATTTCCCAAACTATCGACGCGACCGTTGGCCATCAAACTAACTCTCCAACGATTGATTTACACACAAATCTAAATCGGCCAACCCAATCATGGGTCGTAGATGATATTCTTCGATGAATGGAAATTCCTTACTAATTTTACGTATTCTTTACCATCGTCCCATTGGTGATCGACGATCCTTGATGACTAATGAAAACGATTCCTTAAATCTACTAACCAAACCATCGGCCATCAACCATCTATGTTGGCTAATGTGGAAACTGTTGATGTGGCATGAAATGTGGATTATTACATGGCATGAAACATCATCATGAGGTTTCAAATTAGTTTAAGTGGCACGATATATGGATGTTGACATGGCATGACACATCATCACCCTCTTTCTCCATTGATCATCAACCGATTATCTTGGGTGACCCAAACACTTTGTTGAATTTGTCAATGACCAACCATCGGTGCGTTGGTCATAGGTGACTTCTATTTCTTGATTAAAAAAATTCACCAAATTCGGACGATGCCCAACCATTGATCCAAGTGGAAATCGGTGGCCACCCACCTATTCCACTGGTTCAAAACATGGCTTTCCACCTTCGTAATTTTTCTACAATTTTTCAGGTCTTGAACTTCCGGGACCATTTTGAGGCCCTAAAAAATGTCTTTTAGGGTTGAATGAAATATGTAGTCCTCAGTTATACCTTTCGGAGGGATAAAACACCCCCCGAAAATATCTTATGAAAAATTTACGCCATTAGGAGGTTGACATATCAAATAACCCCATCAAGGTCCACAAACCTTTTGTTGTTTCATCTTCTGGAATTAGGCTTTTGTATTTTATTTATGTTAAAAAGGCCACTATAGCCTCATTTTAAACATCATAATTTTCTTGTGAATGAGAGTAGCCATCACATCTCTTATTATAGATAAGTTTCCACCATTATAGTGAGTCATTCGCTCTTTCATTTTACAATTTCTATAAATTCTCTCATTAATAAAAATTGTGCATTATTGTATCTTTGTGTTTTTGCAATATATTTGTATATTTCATTGTTATATATCTTCCTTAATTTATTTCTCAAAATAATATGGATGTCAGAGATAAGATGCCACCATTCTATAGAGTCATTCGCTCTATAACATTACAGTTTCTGTACATTCTCTCATTAATAAAAAATGTGCATTATTGTATCTATGTGTTTATTGAAATGTATTTGTATATTTCATTCTTATATCTCTTCCTTCATTTCGTTCTCAAAATAATCTGGATCATTGGTATAATAGCATGCTACTCCTTTTCATTTCTTGTGCATGTTCCCAATGAGATCAAGGCATAGAGAGTTGGGTCTCGAGCTAGTTTCTATTGAGGACAACCATTCTCACCATCCCAAGTAGACTCCCATGGTGGAAGAGAAGAGAGACAAGGGAGCAGAAGATCCCATCAAGTTGTTTCTCGTGGAATCCCTCGTGCAACAGAGGAGCGATATGTTGGAGAATTTTTCCCAAATCCTTCAATGATTGTCGACAATAATCGATGCGTCTTCTTCAAGCAGTCTCTTTGGATACGATACACCATTCAAGGTACACATTAATTTTGATATTCTTGTATTTGAAGGTCAGATTGATGCAGGTGCTTTAGAAAAATTGTTAAATTTTATAGAAGGTTATTTCTCTATTCATAATTTTTCGAAGAGAAAAAAGATCACTGTTGTGCTCCTTAAGGCTCTCCCCCATGTCAAACATTGGTGGGAAGATTACTAGGAGAAACATTCCACAGTTTTGGGCCCTTCATTTTGATAAGATAACTTGTGTAAGTTATCAAGGATATAACCCATCAAGTGAAGAGGGTTGAGAAAGGAAAATTGCAACATGAATACATTGGAACATAAAATAGTCTGAAGCCAGTGCGAATAAGTTTTGAGACAATAGAGTTGCAACAAAATCAAGAAGAGAAGAGGGCCTATGGGTTCTCAAGGAGAGGAAGGAAACACTTGTATTTATCTCTTTGCATTATACTATATTGTAATGGGTGGGTGTGTGAGAAGGATATAGGAGAGAGGAAAAAGAGGAAAGAATTGGATCTGTACTCCATATCTAGACTATTAGTAAGGGAATATCTTAGACTAATTATGATCAACTTTAGTATTGTATTGAGATGTACCTAATGATATCTTCTATGTTGAGTATGATAGATGATTAATGTAAAGTTTTGAATTGTTGTTTTTCAAGACTTATGATATAGTAGAAAGAGAATGGAGATCAAATTATGAAATGCTCCTACTTTATATTACTTTATGTATCTCTGAAATGCCATTATGTTGTTGTTTGTTATGCATTATACTTCATCATTCTTTACTGATGTTTTGTACAACTTTGTTTTTTCATATCATTGTATGATGTGTTAAGGATATGAACTGAGTAATCTATGTCGCATTAGAATGGTAACAATATAGATGTGTTATAGATCTGTATAACATTCTTCTTAGCCTTCCCTTAGTTATTTTTTCTCAGTTTCACTTCGGGTGAGACTTATTTCCTTTCAGAAAGATGAAAATGCTAGAAAAAGAGACTACATCGGTACCCTCTTGTTGGTAACCGAAAGAGGATCCTCTTTTGACATCTTTGCGCAACCAAAATGGTTTTGTTGCTGGGACCCTGATTTTACAAGGGAACATGTAAGGAGATTGTTTCCATGGATCCACAAGTATGGCATTCAGTAGTGGCATGAACGTAAGTGTGATGCATTCATATTGAATGAAGCAGAGTTGAGGAATCTAAATTGGGATGCCACCAAGGATTCCTTCTTCTGCCCGGAAAGATCAAGCGACCAATATGAGATTTTCTAGGTAGAATTCCCATAAAATTTGTTTCAGTGGGTAGATCACCTACAAGAAGCACCAAAGTTTAAAGAATGAGTTAAATAAGTTGGTTCTTAGGATACAAAGAGGCTAGCAGAGCTTCATCGACTTGATCACCAGATTACTCAAGTGGTGGATCTCTAGGTGAACACATCCTTGGAAGGCTATATGACCAAGTTTATAGCAGAGGACCACCAATGCTTTTCACGAATTGAAGAAATATTCAAGAAAGGGGCAAGGGGGCGATTGTTGAGGGAAATTCCCCTTTGGATCAATGTATTTTTGGTAGAAGAGGGGATGTTAGTTATTCCATCACATGAGATGGAAGCCTAAACCCATGCACTCGGGGTGGGGAGATATTGGGGCAGGTTCATGACCTAAGAAGGAGAAAGGGTTCTTTGACATATGGGGGAAGAGAAAACCACAATAAGTGAGTGCATCCTGAGGAGAGTTTCCATAGTTGAGAAATGGTGGAAGGGAAAGGTAAAGAGAGTAGAGAAGCAGTTCAAAGTGTTCCATAAAAAAATCATACCCGAGGGAATGGATGAAAGAAAGTCATAGGAGTTGTAGAAGTTGTGAAGAAAAGAAATATTGGTCAGTCTAAGATTGCAAAAAAGATAATCACAAAAATATAAAAGTCCCATGGACGACGGATGGGATGAGGAATTTTTATAAGAAAGAGAGGATGAAGGACGTTTGGATCTTGAGAAATACATAGAATATTCAACCCCAATATTAGGAGGAGTCGACCATGAGGGAGAGAAGGTTTCTCTAGTACAATAAATTGATACCTATGAGATCAAAGAAAATCGCCAAAAATTTAGTGGACCTAGCCCCAAGTCACCCTTCCCTCAGGCACCTTCAATACCCTTGGTAAGATCGATACCTCATACTCATGCAAATTCTATTTTTTCAAATTCAGCTAGTTCAACAAGACCCACAAGTTTAAATAGTGGAAGGATAATAGGGTCTCCTGGTATATCGTAACCAAGGCCATTGGGATTTATTTTCATTGGAACAAGAACACAAACAATGGATGGACACAGAGGAGGATCAATCGCCTGATACCCATAGTTCTGGGGTAAATGGGATGAGGATGGAAAACAACATTGGTTTCTATGTGAGTTCATCTTAAGGTCCAGAGGGACCTTGGATGTTAACAAGTTAGTATAATTTTAGACTACCTTGACGGATTGTGCCCTCAAATGGTACATGAAGGCTATTGAGCTCGGGGTGAAAGGACAAGCCTTTACCCTTGACCATGTGCGTCATAAATTCATTATTGAATTCAAGTTACCTCAGTCATAACAACAAGCTCTCTCTGAGTTGTGTGATATTCATCAGAGAGAGGGGGAATCTTCATGGGAATATAGTCATGAGTTTAAGGACACTATTGGGATATTGACGCACCTAATTCATGAATACCATCAAAGTAAATGGTACATACAAGGGTTTATACCCTTGACACAAATAACCTTGATGCAATAGAGAATAGCCACACTAATAAGGGATTTATAACAAGAAATGAATATTAAATCGATGGTGGGATACCCAGGGAACCTGAAGATAACTAGACCTCTGGTAGATTCACACATGTACAATATCCAAGGACATATATATGCACTCAAGGAGAAGATCCAAGAATTAACTCTACTCAAGACAATGCGAACAAAATTTTTGTTGTATAGGATGCTACACAAACGAGAATCTGGCAACTGAGTGTCTGCAAATCAGAGGAATGGGCCACCCCCCTACAGGACCAATGAGAGGAGTTGTGCAGGTATTGTAAACTTCTCCATTTCATGCATCGGTTCAATCCAATACTTTCCTAAGATCCCGACCCACTTACACAACCATATACTATGAAATTTATTGAACTCAGGGGCATGCCCGAAGACACTTCCCCATCCTGTAGAAATAATCACTTGTGCCCAATATAATACATTGTGAATTCTACATGCCCATGATGCATACTACAAACCAATGTCAAGAATTAGATGCACATGCCGATATAATGGACCATACTACATTCAGGATAAAAGAAACACCCCAAGGGTTGGGAAGAGGCTAGCGAAGTGGAGGTGCAAGTTGATTTTAGAGGAGGGGGGAATGGAGGACAAGGAACAAGTTGATGTTACAATTTTTATGAACAAGGGAATATGGATAGAGACTATCATCATATGATACATCCATGGTGTTCACATTGCATAACTAATGCCGATGAAAATGAAGAGTTCCTAGATCTTATCGCAAAGCGAGAGGATCAAGCTTGTCAAAGAGGAGATAAATTCATAATATTTTAACTTAGTAGATAATATGAAGGGAGGCTACCCAAAGTAGACATCATCACCCATAGAGGAGAAAATAATGGGGTAGATGCAGACAATCAACCCAAGATTCAAAAATAAGCCCCCAAGGATGATAGGTATGATCCTCCTAAACAAAAACTATTTTTCAAAGGTGTAGTAGAAATATTTATAGGTGAATCTGCTCCAGAAATAATGGAAAACCCTCCTAAAGTCACCCTTCAACCCATGACTGCTCGAGATCCTAGTTCATCTCCTGCACCATGAAATCTTGTAAACCCAAGAAGAGCCCGTGTGTAGTCTCAAAATATAATCAACCTCTGGTTTCAATTATTTGCTAAGATCCTGGGAGATGGAAAAATCTTAGGAAAGTTGTGGAATACCCTGTACCTAGCCCTGGGAGATGATGGAAATCCATAAAAAACTATAACCATCGACCTCCCTAAGAATAATACAGAGAGAGTACAAAGAAGGAAGGTGTGAACTAGAAAATAATTTAAGTTGGAAGCCCAGTTAGACGACCTTGAAATTAAAGATGTCATGTTAGACTTGGGCTCAGATGTCAACATCTTACCCAAAAAGACTTGCGAGGATATAGGGAAACCTAAGTTATTTTATTCCCCCATCTGGATAAGAATGGAAAATCAATACTTCATTTTTCCAGTGGGAAGGATCGAAGATGTGGAAGTAGATGTTGGAAGAGTTAAAACAATAGTTGATTTTGAAGGGATTGAAATCATGGGAGATGAAGACCCCTACCCTGCCTTAATAGGAATTGAATAGTATTATGCTAATTATGTTTTCATTGACTTAAAGAGGTACAATATGATGTTTGAATTATATGGAGTAAAAGTATCCCAACCCTTATATCCATACATGGGACCTAGATATATTGAGCTAGTGGATAATAACATGGACTAAGAATTTCTCGACAAGTATAAACCATAACAACAGGGATGAGGCCAAATTACATCAACCCCACTGAAGATGGATATGTAAGTTGGAGGAGTATACAATAAACTAAGGAGGACTCAAACATAACTTTTGATAGGTGGCAGTAGGATTCATACAAAATATTTTCAAGACATTTTGAAACTATCAGGGAAATGAGATGGATTGGGACCGAGATGAGGGATCACCCAGCATACAATGGTACTTCATATTTGAATAGTTTTCTCACTGATATAGACATAAAATATGTACCATATAAAAGGATCTCGGTTCTGGAAACAACTTTGAAGGGTACCCCATCCAGGTGGTGGGCCACTCACATAGCTTCACTTCTATATTGGGAGGATGCAAAGAGATTTATTCAATACAAATTTCTTAGAAATGATCAAGTGACAACAGAGAAAAACACATATTTTCATTGTGCGTAATTGTTCGATGGAAAGTTTGACCCTATAATGCATGTCAAGCATTATATCCAGCAATGGAAAGTTGCGTAATTACCCTCTCAACTATGGATTCACTTTTATTTCCACTCATTAGGTGTGATTCAAAAAAATTGGTACATACATGAAGAGAACATAAGACAAACAAGTTGTTGGAAAACCTTTAAAGAATTTTTTTATAGGGATTTCTCCCTCACTGGTAAGTATTCTGAGCTTCACTTAGTCCTTCAAAGAATTAGAGAGATACTATTTAGTCATGTTTGTAAACCCAGATCAAGCCCAGTAGTATGTCCCGAGCATGCCTATTTTCTTTAGTCCAATCGATACCACAACCTTGTCAAAATATCGGTAGCTTTTTGCAAAGTTGATAAAGACCTAGAAGAACCTAATGAATTATAAGAACTTAGGAGCCTAAATATCAAAGAAACTGTAGGAACTAGGGAACTCCAGGATACTACACCTAGTCATACCAGTAGTACCTATACCCATCCTCTAAAGTTGCAGAAATTAAACATAGGGAGCGAAGAATATCCTAAGATAGATTTGATAGGGGATTATTGGGATTATAAAGTGATGAGGGAAATCCAAAGTCTATTGTGGGAATACAAGGAACGTTTCCAAAAAGCTTCTTAAAATTGAAAGGCATAAAAGGAACCATGGGAGAGATGAAGATCAAGCTAAAACCTGACTTGAAACATGTGAAGCATAGACCACATCATCTCAATCCCAAGGAGAAAGAAAAGGTCAAAAGAGAAACATAAAAAATGCTTATGGTAGGACTGATTTTTCTGATCAAAGGACAAGAATGGGTTAGCCCCATAGTAATATAGAGAAAAAAGGGTAAAAAGGACATTTGGGTCTATGTTGACTATAGGAGTTTGAATGTTGTATGTGTATATGATCCATTTCTGACACCTTTCAGTGATAAGGTGTTAGATCAGGTTGTGAAGAAAGAAGCATATTCATTTACATATGGATTCTTGGGGTATCACCATGTTAGAATTTTAGATGACAAAAAGAAGAAGACCAATTTTATAATTGAGGGGGGGTCATTCGCATACAAAGTGATTCCGTTTGTCCTAAAGAATGCCCCTACGGTCTTCTCCAGGATTGTTGTTGCAATATTTTGTGATTTCATACATAGGTTCCTAGAAGTCTACATGGACAACTGGACTATATACGGTTTGTTGAAGGAGCACATAGGGCTACTCTTGTTGATGTATGATAGAGGTCGTGAGTTACAGATAGCTCTGAACATGAGGAAGGGTATTTTCTGTGTACCACATGACAACCTTCTTGGCCACAATGTTTATAGGGAAGGATTCCTGGTGGACCCAGCTAAAGTTGTGGTTATCCTAAACATGTCGCCACTTACAAGTGATAGAAAGTTGTGCAGGACTATTGGGAATATAGGATACTGAATATAAGATATTACAGTATCACAACACCATTGGAGAAATTACTCAATAAGTTTGAAGCATTTTATTAGACGATTGTGTGTGATAAGGCATTTGATGGACTCAAGGAAAAACTTAGTAATGCACCAATCCTTATATACCCCACTAGGAAATTGAGTTCCGTGTACACGTGGATGCATAGGGTGTTACGGTAGGAGTTATCTTAGCGCAACCCAGGGAAGGGAATATGGACCACCCTATATACTTTTTCAAAATAAAATTGTCTCAAGCTTAATGCAACTACACAACAACCGAAAGGGAAGGTTTGGCTATGATTTATTCATTCAAAAAGTTTCGACACTATTTACTAGGTTCTCATTTTAAGTTTTTACTAACCATTTTGCATTGAAATACCTTGTAAATAAGATTGTCCTTGAAGGAATGATTTGCAGGTGGATCTTACTCTTTCAAGAGTTTCCCTATGAGGTGATTGTCAAACCTAGAAGATGTAATGTAGGTACAGATCACATATCAATGTTTTTTGATAACCAAATATCAATATAGCATAGAAAAACCTTAGAATAAGTACTCAACGACCTGAAAAGAGAGAGAAATTCAGATAAGAATCTTGTTCAAGGGGGCAACCTCCTTATACCCACATAAATGTCCAAATACAAGATGATTCAAAATGTAAATGTCTCCTTGGTATATATAAGAGACTAGGAGGTACAATTACAACTAATGGACCCAAGCCGACATATTTAAAGTAACATTACTAATGTAATATGCCCCAATTAAGCGGTAATGTGCCACTATTTAGGGCTTAACATGCCCCTTCCCTTGAGACAAGTGTTTTCTGAAATGATTGAGTAACTTTGGATGCCTCTGTACAAAAGACCCATCTTCCCAAGTGGAATCTTCAATCGATAGTTTCATCCATTTAATGAGATACTCTGACATGGATCGATTCCTTAGCTGGAGACTTCTTGTGTCAGTGATGGATTCAAGCTCCAATATGATTTTTCCTTCCTCGTCAATTTTTGGAAAATATAGTTTGAACTGGGATGTTGTCACCTACAACCTTCTTTAAGCATGAAACATGGAAAACTGGGTGTACTCGTGAAGATGCAGGCAACTCCAATTTGTATTCCATAGTACCAATCTTTTGCAACACCTTATAACGACCATAGTACTTTGGTGATAATTTATTATCCTTCTTGGTTTGCTTGAGGGAAATTTGTTTGTATGGTTGTAGTCTTAAAAATACCCAATACCCTACTTCAAAACTTATTTCACTATGATGTTGATATGCTTGTTTTTTCATGCGATTTTGTGTCATGGTCAAGTTGTCCTTTAATATTTGGAGAACTTGTTTTTGATGCTCGATGTGATTTTCCACTGCTTGAACCTTAGATTTTTCTTTTAGAGAAGAAGTGATGGAAGGAGGGTGGTATCCATAGAGTGCCATAAATGGTGTCATTTTTGTTGTAGTATGAAAGGAAGTGTTATACCGCCATTCTTCCAAGGATAACCATTTGAACCATTTTGTTTATTTATCAGAGACAAAGCAACAAAGGTAGCCTTCCAGACATTTTTTCACTATCTCAGTATGTCCATTAGATTGAGGATGATAAGATGAGCTATGAGACAATTGAGTACCCAAAAAAGAAAATAATTATGTCCAAAAATGTCTAGTGCAGATGGGATCTCTATCACTTACAATAATCTTTGGACTTCCATGTAGCTTTTGAACTATCTCCATGAATGTGGTGGAAATTGTACTAGCTTTAAAGGGATGAGAGAGTGCACAAACGTGTGTGTACTTGGTTAGTCTATCAACAATCACCATGATGACACTCTTTCCTTTAGACTTTGGTAACCCTGTGATGAAATCCATGGAAACCTCCTCCCAGCACTAACTTGGGATGGATAATGGTTGTAAAATACCTGGGGTCTTAATTGTTTCCACCTTATTTTGTTGGCAAACCAAACATTCTTCCACAAACCTTTGGACGTCATTTTTAAGGCCATCCCAAAAAAAATCCTTCTTGACCCTATGGTAGGTGTTCAAAAATCCCGAGTGCCATCCTACCAGAGAGGTGTGAAATTCTAGTAGTACCTTTTGTTTGAGTTGCGAGTTCTTACATAAATATAATCGATATTTTTACCATAGTGAACTATTTTTCTATGTAAATGTATCAGATGCACTGTAATCCTGATGCAACCTTTGAATGAGAGTCCATATGTTTTCTTCATTCTTCCATTCATCCCTTGCTTCTATTATCCAATCGGGTTGGATGATCGAGATAGCACAGAGAAAGGCCTCAACATCTTCATCCTTTATTGAGAGTGCATCTGCCACAACATTTTGCTTCCCTTTTTTATAGATGATTTCAAAATCATAACCCAATATCTTGGTCACCCAGTTTTGTTGTTCTTCTAAAGACAGTCCTTGTTCCAAGAAGTATTTAAGACTATCATGATCTGTTTTGACCTTGAAGTGCCTACCTATTAGCTAAGGGCTCCATTTCTTCAATGCATGTAGTATTTCCATCATTTCCTTATCATAAATTGGTTTGTGTAAGTACTTTCTCTTAAGTGGCCAACTTTCAAAAGACAGGGGCCTTCCTTCTTGTATTAGGACAACACCAACGCTATTTCCCGAGGCATCACATTCCACAATAAAGTCTTTTGTGAAGTCTAGTGTGGTCAAGACATGAGATTTTCACATCACCTATTTAAGTTTTTCAAAATATTTAGTTGCCTCTGGAGTCCATGAAAATACATCCTTCTTAGTTAGTGTCGTTAAAGGTGTTGTTATTCTCCCATAGTTCCGAACAAAATTTCGATAGTAACCTGTCAAACCAAAAAATCCTCTAATATTCTTCAATGTTTTGGGAGTCAGCTAGTCCATCATGGCCTTAATATTGTTAAGGTCTACCTTGACACCTTCATGAGATACAATATGACCCAAATACTCTACCTCCTTCACCCAAAAGAAACATATGGACTGTTTGGCATATAGTTGTTTCTCCTTTAGTAGTTGTAGCACCCTGTCAACATGTCACACATGATCCTCCCAAGACTTTCTATAGATTAGTATATCATCAAAAAGTACCAACACAAATTTTCAAAGGAAGGGATTGAATATGGAATTCATCAACCCTTGGAATGTGGAAGGTGCATTTGTAAGGCCAAAAGGCATGACCAAAAATTCATAATGGCCTTCATGAGTTCGAAACATTGTTTAGGGGATATCTTGTTCCTTCATTCTAATCTGATGATACCCTAAACAAAGATCCAACTTTGTGAAATATATCGCTCCATGTAGTTCATATAACGATTCATCAATGATGGGAATGGGAAACTTATCTTTAATAATGATCTTGTTGATCTCTCTATAATCTGGACATATATGCCATGAGCCATATTTCTTGAATACCATTACCACCTATGCATAGTAAGAGCTTTGGCTAGGTTTAATAATGCCAACCTCTATACTTTCATCAACCATGCGCTCAATTTCACTCTTCTGGGCATAAGGGTATATGTACGGCCTGATATTAGGAGGAACACTCCCAGGAATTAGGTGAATATCAGGATCATGATTTCAAGTGGGTGGAATACCTTTGGGAATATCTTCAAATACTTTGGAATGCTTATCAATGATCCCTTGGAGATCTAGGGGAATAGATGGATTAGATGTTTGAACATCTGGTGAGAATAGTTGTGAAATCAAACCTTGATGCCATTAGAGCTTATCACCTTAGCAAGTTTCCCTGTGATACCTCTTAACTCAATTTCTTTTCCTTCCAATGAAAATTTCATGAAAAGTTCTTGAAAATTAAAAGCCATTGTTCCTAATGATTGTAACCATTGGATTCCTAGTATGACATCAACACCAACCATGGGTATAGAAATAATTGGATTATTTATTACATATTCTCCCATAGTAATATTAATCTTATTGCATTTTCTTGAGCAATTGATAGTTCCTCCATTTGTAATCATTACTTGAAACTTTGGTGTTGGATATACAAAGCAATTGAAAGATTTGGCTAATTTATAGTGAATGAAATTATGAGTACTACCTTAATCAATTAGGACTATTACCTTTTTCTTTTTGATATACCCTTCGATCTTGAGGGTTTGAGGAGTGCTTATTCTAGCCAATGCATTACATGATATCATGGGATTCAACTCTTCAGAAAAAATAGCTTCTACATTTTCATCTTGAGATGGTTCTTGTTCTTCTTCCTCTTCAAAATATATGTACAATAATTTCTTCTCACCACACTTATGTCCCTTACTGTACTTGCTGTCACAATTAAAGCATAGACCTTTTGCTTTTATTTCCTCCAATTTTTGAGGTGTCAACCTTGTAGGTTGAGGTGTTTTAGAAGAAGGAGAATTATTCTCTCGATAGATGTTAGGAGTGGTACTTCTAGTTTCCATAGCCATATTTTTACTTTTGACATTTCTTTCCACCCTAAATGCATTCTCCAATGATTTGGGTTCCCAAAGGAGAACCTCATGTTGAATTTTATCTCTTAAAGTTATGATGAATACATCAATCAAGTGATCATCTGGAATATATGTTACCTTTATATTCAATCTTTAGAAGTTCTCAATGTTCTCTATAACTGAACCCTTTTGCTTGAGATTTATCAATTGGCTAAAGAAGGTATTGATCCTTGTATTCTCATAGTGTTATATCATTTCTTCCATGAAAATTGTCCAAGTGACAAGTGATTTGTGAGAACAAAGCCATCAATACCACACAAATTGATTGTGTTCTAAATATAAAGAAACAATTCATACCCTTTGTGTATGTGGCACATCATGTAGATCAAATAATTGCTCCATCTGAAGTGTTCATGTGATTGGGTCCTTGCCATCAAACTTCCTCATATCAATCTTAGGAACGTGGTTGGTCTTCAACCCAAATTTGGATTTTCTCCATTCTTGATTCATCTTCCTTGTGTCCTCATCATGAATTTCATGGGATACATTTTCACTTTTAGGTGTCTTCTCTATTAGGAATTTTTTCAATCCTTCGATGATATCCCTCTTTAAACCATCCATCATCCCTTGTAGTTCATCTTTTGTCACTATATTCTTTTGTAAATCATTTATGTCCCTACACATTTCTTCACCTTCATCAAGAGTCCAAGTAGGACTGTCTGGAGGATTATTTGGTGTAGAAGTTGCCTTTTTTGGTGGCATGTGGGCAAAGTATCACTTTTAAACATTGATTTTGAGGTGGTTATACTAGACAATCTTTCTTTTGTTGTATCTCTAAAATTTCGGCCCTTCTGGGTATGAAATTTTTATTTTTGTAGTTCTCTGATATTTCTTCTCTGCAATTCCATAGGTGTGATCAAAATTGGATGTGCCAAGTGGAATTTATGGTAACTTCCCCAAAATTTTCTTATTATTGGACTTTCCAGGATATCTCACTTGTACAATGTTCCTCGCAAAAAATAATTGATATAAATTCTAAAAATTGTTCCAAAAATACTACAGACTGTCCACTATCCAATGCAACTAGTCTCACTCAATGTGGATACTCTAGGAATAATTTATGATTGTTTTACCCAGAACACCTTCTTGATACTATTCAATAGGACTAGTCATATACCCTATCTTCCACATGATGTATCTAAAAATGTAATATGACCCAGAAGATGAATTTTTTATCACATATACTTTAGTAATTTCTGTGAATAGACTTGATCCATCTACTAAATATGCTCCAAGGGGTTTTTTCTAAAACGTTGTAGAAAAAACATTATAGTGAAAAATCCATGGTGTAGAGAAATCCCAATACCTTGAGCTTTGATACCATATGTTAAGAACCAAATATCAATATAGCATAGAAAAACCTCAAAATAAGTACTCAACACCTTGAAAAACAGAGAAATTTAGATAAGAAGCCTCTTCAAGGGGGAAACCTCCTTATACCCACATAAATATCCAAATACAAGATGATTCAAAATAAAAATGTCTCCTTGGTATATATAGGAGACTAGGAGGTACAATTACAACTAATGGACCCAAGCCGACATAATTAAAGTAACATTACTAATGTAATATTCCCCAATTAAGGGGTAATGTGCCACTATTTAGGGCTTAACAATATTGAAATCAGGGGAAAGCGGAGGAGTAGTGGACGAATATCTCCCTGATGAAAACCTATTCCAAATTGAATCCATTCCAAAATATGTTGAAGATATTGTTGCTTTCCTCGGTACAGGGAATTTCCCAGAGAATTATTCTGCAACCCAAAAGAGGCACATGGTGGTCTGCACAGCAGGTTACCAACTTATTGTCGGCCAATTCTATAATATGGGACTCAGTAACATTCTATAAAGGTGTGTCTTAAACCATGAAAGGAAAGATATCCTATGGGAATGCCACAATGGAGTTGCAGGAATGAACATTGGAGGGAAATCTACAACACAAAAGGTTCTCCAAGCCAGATTATGGTCGCTCATGTTATTCATATATGATACAGTATATTCTAGGTCTTGTGATGTTTATAAACGAGTAGGGAAACCAACACACAGAGATGAATTACCTCTTCATCCAATTAGGGAGATGCAAGCCTTTGAGAAATGGGTTGTTGACTTTATTGGACCAATTAACCGTCCCGCAAGACATTCAAAGGATAGATATATCATTACCACAATAGACTATCTTATGAAGTGGGATGAAGTACAAACATTCTAGGATTTCTCAAGAGATACAACTGCTAGATTTATATTTGAAAACATTATTGCTCGATTTCGATGTCCTAAGAGATTGACTAGTTATCAAGGGAGACACTTCATTAGCAGCACAATCGGAACATTGATGACAAAATTTATTATTCAGTAGGATAAGAGTAGTCATTATCATCCAAAAGATAATGGAATAGTGGAGGAATTCAACAATATTCTGGAAAGGGGACTAACAAAGGTGTTTTGCGCAAACAGGGAAGACTAGGATGACAGAGTTCCAATAGTCTTGTGGGCTTACAAGACTACCACAAAGAAGTTACACAAGTACACCCCATTTTAGTTGGTATATCAAAACAAATTTGTGGTACCTATAGAGTTTATTACTCGTAACCTCTATATAGCTTAGGCTACACACATAAAAGACGCACCAGTTTCACAAAGGATTGCAGACCTATAGGAACTTGAAGAAGCAAGGTTCCTAGCCTATTTTCATCAGTCAGTGGAAAAGGCTATATAGAAATATTGGCATGATCGACACATTAATACTAAGAGGTTCGGGAAAGGTGATAAGGTACTCTTCTATGATAGTCATTATCAGAAACATCCAGGAAATATGTGCATGCATTGGTTAGGGACATTCCTAGTGGCTGAGATCTAACAGTCTGGTGCGGTCAAGCTAGTGCAACTAGATGGTGTCCTTTGACCAAGGTGGGTGAATGGAACATGCATGAAACCCTACATTATACACACTTCACAAGAGAGATGGTTTCTCCAATCCAAGGGAGAATGTATAATAGGTAGAATTTTATTTTTTGTTGAAATTCGTAGCAATGTTGAGTTTTGTTTTATGTAATAATGTCGGAGTGTTCTCAGGTGCACCACGACACATCTTTCTCATTTTCATTGGTATGTATTTTGCAACATTCCCATGCATAAATGAATTATCCAACACATATTCAATGTACTCAGCTATACATGTACATCCACCAAAAAATATTTGTGGTCAAGAAAGAATCGAATCCGAACTTTATTTATGGCTAAGTCATAGTTACATCATTTTCCATTAGTAGCTTTTAAGGTAACTGTCGAGAATTGTTAACATGTTTTGTCAAGTCTTAAAAGTGTTGGTACATGTATTTCTTGTAGATAATATTACCATGATTCTCCACTATTAAAATGGTAAGACCCTCATGCCAACCATATGTTGAGTAAGAGACCCATTAAATTCAGAACCTAGCTAGAAGATTTTACCCCGTTACCAGTCCAGTCGCACATTTGCGCCATATATCGTGTTGCTGACATAATTACTCACTCGTTTATGACTCATTAATTGTATATCCAATTACCTTAGCTATAATACTTTGTAATATGGTTGAGAATGAAATTTTATTCACCTACTTTCCTTCTCTTATTGTGTCTCTGCATCCTAGTGCATTTTCAGAAGCCGATCGCCACCCAGTTCTCAAGCCATTCTCGTTACTACAACTCCAACATGAAAATTCAAAGAATAATAGAAGGATGAGGCTAAGTATTAAAATAAGCAGTCCCAGATGAGACCTATGATCCCAGGATTGAGGTCTTGGGCGATGTCAAAGGAAAATCTGAGAAGACAAAAATCCTAGACCTGGATATCATGGACACGGTGTTGCTCCCACAAATGAGCATAGATGTCTTTTGCGAGATGGAATCTGGGTCTACAAGGGAGGTGCAGTTCCTCCTGAAGGATGATTTTTTGAATCTGTTCCACTCAAAAATAATGATCCTCCGGGACTTCCTAGTGTTAGGAACCACTGGAAAAGTTTCTGGATGCACTAAGTTCCTAATTCGTAGAGTGCATGATAGAAGTTTATGGCTCGAAAAATGATACCCCATTCATGTCGAATATATTCACCAACTTATAGGATTATCTTTAGAGGGAGAGGATGTCTCCAAAGGATTTCAAGGACTGAACAATCATGGAAATTCAAGGAATGTTATCAAACATCAAAAAGAGACATTACAAATTAGCTCACAAATACAATCCCATCATTCAGAAGGAAATCAAAGGAATGTTGTCAGTAGGAATCATATATCCAATCAAAAAAACATAATGGGAAAGTCCTATGGTGGTTCAACCGAAAAATCATGATCCTAAGAAGTTAAGAATTTGCATCGACTTCAGAGGTCTCAACAATCTAACTTAAATGGATTTGTTCCCCACTCCATTCATCAAATAAATTATTAGAGAAGTTACAGGTCATGAATGATACTCATTCAAAGATGGATTTTCAAGATATAACCAAGTCCCTATAGCTAAAGAAGATCAATTGAAGACGACATTTGTCTCTTAATTTAGATCCTTCACCTATAGGGTAATGTCATTTGGGATAATGAATTCCCCAATAGTATTTTCAAGAATAGTAGTAAAATCATTTCAGGAATACATCTACAAGACCATGGATTTATACTTCAATGATTGGACTATATAAAACCTATTAAAAACCCATATACAATGGCTAAGACTAATGTTGGAGAAATGCAGAAAAATGCAATTGTCTTTCAATATTAAGAAGTGCATATTTTCCACACCGATTGGAATTCTCTTAGGCTATGTGGTATTTAAGAGTGGTGTACAATTCGACAGGGAAAAATCAAAATCATCCTCGACTTGAAGCCACCTATAAATTAGAAACAGATTAAAATATTCATCGGACATACTAGGTATTACTGAAAATTTATACACCACTATTCAAATATCACTTTCCCAATAGATGAGTTTCTTTGAAAATAAATTGATTTTATATGGAGTCAAGACTAACAAGATTCATTCAAAAGTTTAAAGACGAAGTTGGTCAAATCCCCCATACTAAAATTCCCCGATTGGTCGAGAATGATTCATGTCCATTTCGATGCTTCAAATGTCATTGTCAGTTCAATTCTAGCACAACCATACAATGACACAATTGACCACTCGAACATGTATGCCAATCAAAATTTGAATAAAGAATAAAGGAATTACTCAACCAAAAAAAGGAAATATTTGTCGATGATATTCGCTTTGCAAAACTTTCGACACTACTTACCATTGAAACCATTCACATTCTTTATATATCATGAGGAATTAAAATATTTAGTTAATAAACCTGTTCATCAAGGAAAAATATGTCGTTGGTTATTACTATTCCAATAATTTGAGTTTGACATAATTGTCTCACCTTGGAAAAGTAACGTTATGCCTGACCATCTGTCCCAAATCGAGAGAGGGGAGGACCCGCTCGACATAGAGGATGACCTTATAGATGCACATCTATTTTGTGTGGAAGCAACACCAAAAGATCTGGAAGAAATAGCAAATTTCTTGGAGGAAGGGAAAGCACTCGAAGATCTTTCAACAAATAAAAATAAAGTGTTATCTCTAAAAGCAATACCATTCACAATAATGAATGAATATTTATACAAAATGGGACATGAAGTTGTCTTAAGAATATGTTCTTTAAAACATGAAAAAGAAGACAGTATCTAGCGAGTCACATGCAGGACCTGCTGGGGCCCACTTTTAGGGTGACACGACAACATCGAAGATAGTTCATGCAGGTCTTTGATGGTTGAATTTAAATAAATATTGTCAGAAACAGGTCAAGAAATGTGATAGTTTTCAAAGAATGGGTCTACCTTTATAGAAGAAAGAAATTCAATTGCAATCAATAAATCTTAATCAACCATTTGAGATCTAGGCCATCAAATTTTTTGATTCATTTACTTAGAAATAAAAGAGAACATGGAAAAAATATATTAGTGTAGTTGAATATGTGACTAATTGGGCGGAAGTAGAGCCAATCGAAACATGCACTAAAGAGGTCATAGTGAAATTTATTTATGAGAACATAATCACTAGATTTAGATGTCCACTAAATGTAATCAGTGACCAAGGGACACATTTCATAAATGCGACGATCCAATTTCTACTAAAGAAATTTCTCATTGATGACAGAAGAACAATGACATACCATCCCCGGGAAAATGGTGTCATTGAATCATTTAATAAGACACTACTTAAAGGACTCACTAAAATATATGACATCAACAAGAATGACTCAGACGACAAAATTCCTGCAATCTTATGGGCATACAAATCTTCATATAAGAGATCGACTGGATAGACACCCCTTTAAAATTGTATATGGAAAATAAGTTGTGTGACCACTTCATTTCTGGTCCAACTCAGATAGAGTAATAGTTGTTGCTAAATTCGACCAAGACATAACCAAACAAGATCGTCTTTACCAATTGAATAACATGGACGAAAGAAGATTGATAACAATGCACCACCAAGAAGTTAAAAAAGAACAATAGAAAGCATGGCATGATCATCATCTAAAAAAGAAGGATATAAAAATGAAGGCCTAGTTCTACTATACGACAACTAAATCAAAGGAAAAACCAGGAAGTTAGAGACAACATGGCTAGGTCCCTATGCTATAGAAGATATTCAACTAACATGTGCATTTCAACATCGAAATTTGTTTGGGAACCCATTTAAAAAGGTAATTAATGGTGCTCGTTTAAAGAAGTATCATACATAGAGATGAGAAACCCTATTGGAAAAGTCTGACGAAAATTATGTCAATAGGGATCGATCTGAACTTGAAATATAATAGTCTGGTCAACATTGAAGAAGATTAGTGTATATTAATAATAGTATGAAGTACTAAATCCTTTTTTAAAACTAAAACTCAGTTACAAATAATTCAGGTATAAAATTCAAATACAAGAAATTGTCATATGAAACATTAAGTATGAAAGAATTTACAAATATTGGAAGGAATAAGTAAAGGAAAAGTAGACTCCATCTCCATACTTATGCAAAATCCTCATCAAGTGACAGTCAATTGATCGAGGCAGATCCAGATCAATCAAGTGAGGATCAAGTGAGTGAGGTTCAAGTGAGCGAGGTTCAAGTGAGTTAATCCATCATAGAGGAGACTACCATAAAACATAAAAATGTAGTAATTATCAACATAGACTAAGAATATATGACAAGAGGAAACTAGATGATATAAAACAAGTAGTCAGTTGAACCATATATTGATCGTGGATCAACATAGGAGACTTAGTCGATTGTGCAAGAGAAAAAACCGACCATAAAAATTATGACTACAAGAAGGATAGTGCATTTAATACATGATAGGAAAGGACCAATGAACCTAAAAAAAAACATTAATGCTCGATGCAACAGAGAATAAATTTGCGCAACCACTAACATAAATTTGGGATGACTCGACATGAATGAAAGCCAAGTGGAAATTGTAATATTCAATGTGCGACAAGACTTGCATGCATTCCAACTAAGAACTACCCTGGACATCCCCTCATATGACTCAAACATACCACCAACATTTATGATAAAGGCACCTAGATTTAAGTAATAACTAGCCACATTTAATTTAAATCTCACTCTCTCTCCCGCTTGTAAATTTGGAGGACGCATACGACTTCACATCATTGTTATTTTCTCCCTCGTAGAAGAGTAAAGAGTCAACTAAGAAACTAATAAAACCCACAAATTTCCCTGAATTGTTGAATATCTTCGAGTCATACTTATATATGTCGAGTGTAACATACCCATCAAACCCTGGGTCGGGCATGCTACCTCAAAAACTTTGTTCGAAACTGATTTTGAATTCTGATACCATTTAATTATTAAAGAGGCATGAAAGAAACATCATAAAAACACATGCAATAATAAATAGTCATGCTATAGTATAAAGAATTTTTAAACATGCCATGCATAGCAATAACCAACAAGCATGCATGTTATAATATACGAATCTAAGAGACAATGATTCATACACAGTGTAAATAAATATACAAGAGAGAAACAAATGATAGAGAGAGCACTTATCTTACTCAAAATGGTTCATCAACTGGATGAAAACCAAGGACGTTACACCCAACCATAGACATTGTTGTTCCAAGTCTCAACAACAATTTCACCCCCGATCTAGGGCTATGAATCCACAAGGATGGTTTCAGGGTGTCACTCAGTTCCCCCAAACTAGTCATCACTCAATCTCTCACAGGTTCCTTGAGACACAAAAATCCAAAGTACAACAACTCTCTTCTCTCTAGCCTACAAAACCCAAGAGAATGGATCCCCTTCTCTACCATGTAATCCCTCAGGCTATCCACTTCCTTCTAGGGATCTAGTGCATTTGGTTAAGAATATCCATGATGTGACTCTCAGGACTCACTATTGTGAATAAGATTTAGTACATGTCATTTCATCAAAGGCATGAAAGATTTAATTCATGGATGAAATACAACAACAGTCACTACAACCAACCAACAATGGCTTCCCTCCCAACAATTCATTTTTCCTTTCCCCCACCCAAAACAAGGATGAATGAGAAATAAAAAAAATGAAAGTGTGAAAGTGTGTATGGAGAAGAACCCCCCAACAACCCACAATATGGGTTTATATATTTACTTGGGAATCAAGAACCACATGTCCTTCCCCCAATAATCTCATGTATCCACTTCTCTCAATTAAGCAATTATGGGTGAATAAAATATGATAAAATGAATTATCTCCTTAACCCCCCTCTCTCTTGGAATCATATCCCCCTATCACTTTGTTCCTTATCTTCCTTGTAGCCAATGATATATTTTATTATTAATAATGATCATAGAATTACATTTCCTAGGAACGCTAGCCTCTTTAATTGTTTGGGCACTTTGAACTTTCATCAAATAAACAAAATACATTATATCATATGGGGACTAAAAACCAAGGTCTTACATTCCCCTCCCCCTTATTTTGGCACTGTCCTCAGTGCATATACAAAACATAAATCAAATTTTCAAAATTTATTAAAGAATTTGTGGGTACTATGCCCACATGGCATCTTCATGCTCCCAAGTAGCATCTTCAGGACCGTAACAACTCAACTAAACTTTTACAAGCTCTATAACTCGATTCTGGAGTATTTTGAATTTTCTGTCCAATATTCACACTAGTTGGACCTCAAAGTCTCCCTCTAGATCTACCTGAATCAAATTCGAATCAATAACATGGTTAGGATCATGTATATAATTTTTCATAAAAGAGACATGAAATACATCATGCACATTCATGGAAGCAGGAAATGCAATCACGTATGCAACTGACCCTATTCTATCCAAGATCTCAAATGGACCACAGAATCCGGTTGCTAGATTTTTACCCCTACTCAACTTCGATGACATCTTCTTGGGCTTCACTTTTAATAGAACATGATACCCCACATTAAATTCTCTAGTTTTTCTAATCTTATCTACATAAGTTGTCTGTCTATATTGAGTTGCCTTTAAATTCTGCTTAATTCTAACCATTTGGTCTTCCATGTCCTTGAGCAATTATGGCCCAAGTACTAATTTTTATGCTACATTGTCCCAACTCAGTAGAGTATTGCATTTTATCTCATACAAAGCCTCAAATGGGCTCATGTTTAATGAAAATTGATACCCATTATTATAGGTGAACTCAACCAAATGCAAGTATTCTTCCCACTTAGATGGTTTATCCATCACAAACATTCTCATCATGTCTTGAATCACTTGGTCAACTCTCTTTGTCTTCCCTTCTAAATGTGGATCGTATGATGTGCTAAAATTCATATTTGTACCAAATCATTTAAGTAATCCCCTCCATAAATTTGAAGTAAACTTTGTATCTCTATCTGAAACAATTTCTTTGGGTATCCCATGCAACCTAGCAATTTACCTAATGTAAATTTACGCAATATTAGCTACTGTATGAGTCAATTTCACAGGAACAAAATGAGTATCCTTTGTCAATTTATCCACAACTACCATTATGGAATCATGTTTTCTTGTTATCCTGGAAAATTTAGTTATAAAATCAATGGTTACCACTTCCCATTTCTTTTCTGGAATTGGCAATAGTTGAAGAAATCATGTTGGGTGTCTATGTTGATCTTTTACTCTCTATAATTACACATATATGGAAATGTAATCAACAACATCCTTCTTCATTCCTGGCCAAATAAATTGGTTTCTTACCACTGCAATTGTTTTCTGGTAACCAGGATGTCCAACGTATGGAACATTATGTGTTTCTTTTAATACCAAATTCCTAAGTTCTCCAGAACTAGGAACATAAATTCTATTCTTATGCATAAGTAATCCATCTTCCTTAATCTCATACTCTTTAAAAAAAAATTGTACGTTTTCTTGTTGTAAACTTTTTGTTACATGTAGGTAATGTTAATATGTAACAACAACATCTAAGTTTATGCTCTTTAAATCTGACTGATGCATACTAATAGTTGTAGCATGCATGAGATGTACTCTTTTGCTGAGTGCATCAACAACTTTATTTTATTTTCCCCTGATATGATTGATGTCAAAGTCACACTCACTTAAAAATTTCATCCATCTTGTTTTCCTAGCATTCAAAGTTGGTTGTTCAAAAATATATTTAAGACCACTATGGTATGTCCTTAATTCAAATATTTTTCCCATGAGATAATGCATCCACATATTCAATGCATGGATTATGGAAACAAGCTCCAAACCATGTGTGGCATAAGTCCTCTCATGTTCTTTGAGTTTTTTAGACTAATAACCAATGACATGTCCATTTTGAGTGAGCAATTCACCAAGTCTTTCCTTGCATGCATCTGTAGATATCACAAAATTCTCATTTGAGTCAGCAATCTTTAAAACATGTGCACTAGTAAGAAATTCTTTTAGAAAAATAAATTTCTTTTCACACTCAGTTGTCCATTCAAATTCCCTTATTTTGTAAAGAATTTATGGGATGGGAAATCTTAGAGAACCCCACTATAAACCTCAAGTAGTATATGGCTAGTCCCATAAAAGATATTATTTCTGAAACATTCATGGGTGTTGGCCATCCTCTAATGGATTCAATCTTTTCTGGATCTACTTATCAACCTTGTTATGAAATAATATGACCCAAATAATGGATTTGTTATTGGTAAAAATAACTCTTACTAAGATTGGAATAAAGTTGACGTTCCCACAACACTTGTAGAACCACCCTTAAGTGATTTTCATGCTCTTCCTTAGAATTAAAATAAATAAGTATGTCATCTGATAACACAATGACAAAATTATCCAAATAATTTTTGAATATGCCATTCATTAAGAACATAAATAAAATTGATGCATTGGTCAGTCCAAATGGGACTACTACAAACTCATAATGTCCATACCTAGTTCTAAAGGTTGTCTTAATGATGTCTTCCTCCTTGATTCTTACCTGATGGTATTCAAATCTCAAGTCTATCTTTGAAAATATCTTTTCTCCTCTCAGATGATCAAAGAGGTCATAAATTCTAGGTAGAGGGTATTTTTTCTTCACAGTGGGTTTATTCAGCTATCTAAAGTCTACACATAGACTCAATGTTCCAACCTTCTTTTTGACAAAGAGTATTGGTTCTCCCCAAGGTGAAACACTTGGACATATGCACCCTTTCTTCAACAACTCTTCCAACTACATTTGTAATTATTTAAATTCAGGTGTACTCACTCTATAAGGTGTTTTTGATACTTGGGAAGATCCTGGTACTAAGTGAATAGAGAAATCTATCTCCCTCTTTGGTGGAAATCCTGGTATTTATTGGAATGCATCTTCAAACTATTGCAATAATCGAAAATATTCAAGGCTTGGCCCTTTTTCTTTTCTGACTCTTCCACATGAGCTCCATTTCCTGAAACATTTCTTCAGCTATAAGGATGAAATATCTATATATATATGGGTCTTGGAATTCCTTTTAGAGTTCTATGTTTTCCTTCTTCATCAATACATGTAAAGGTCTTGTTATGACAATCTAGGACATCGTGGTTCCGGTCCAACCAATCCATTCCAATTAGGATGTCATAAGATCCTAATGGGATGATATTCATATAAAAAATGGTATTTACTCCATTAATATTTATTGGAAAACTTCTGACAGCCTCATTGATCCTTCTTTTGGTTCCACTGGCTAGCTGAACCAAACTTGAATTTCCTAGCATACTTTTCTCCAAATGCATTCTATCGACTATTTTAATATCAATGTAACAATGACTTGCTCCTGAATCAATTAAAATAGAAATAGGCTGATTAGTGATGTTACCTTCCACTTCGATCATATTGGAATGGTACTCTACTTGTCGATCTTCTAAGGATGCATAAATTTTTCCCATGTGCTCCAATGTTGTAGCCTCTTGGATGTTTTTCATGGTATTCACTTTATCTCCTTTTTGAAGGAAATACTTGTATAAGTGATTTTCCTTTCACCCCAACAATGGATTGGTGGTCTTCCTATTTTCCCCAAGCAATCCTCTCTCTTGGATTTATACTTAGCAGACTGATCTTGTTGTTTTTTATTAGGGCTATTTCTATTGAAACAAGGTTTGAAACCCTTCCTCCTCCGATAATATTTATCCTTCTTCTTATCCTTCCAAGATGTTTGCATGGATTCTACGCCCTTTCCTTGCTCATATAGGTACTTATCCTTCCTAATAGTCCCAGTCAAGTTCTTAGGATCATCATATTGAATATTCTCTTTATAAAAGGATGGAAGTCCATTTAAAAACATTTATATCTTCACTTTTTCATCTTTGATAAATCTTACATACTTCAGCAATCCCAATAACCTCTTCTCATATTCTATGATGGTCATTCTTCCCAACCTTATCTCAAATAAATATTGCATCTTCATTTCATAGAAGTGCTCTGAAAGGTACTCCTTCTAAAAAAAAATATTGAATCACTTCCAAGTGATCATGCTCTCATTAATGTGCTCAACTTGCTTCATTTGATCCCACCACATAGTAGCTTTCCCATGTAAATGGCATGTGAAAATTATTGCTTCTAGGTTTGAGGAGTAGTTATGCAATTGAAAATACCTCCTGAGTCCAAGAAGGCATGCTTTAGCATAATCTTCCCTCTCTCTTTCACCTTCAAAGGATGGGGGCTTAAGTTTCCTCAACTCTCCTTTCAAACTGTCCAATTCATGCCTTCTTCTTTGGTGCCTATCAAGAGACACTTCTAGACTTCTTATGGAGTCTCCATATGCATAAAATTGCCTTGTTGATTAAGGTGGTGAGTGATGTCTATTAGTTCTTTCGACACTTCTTGAATGAGAAGCTCTTATGTAGTTACATCTTCTTTCATGACATATTTCTTATTCTTCCTACCTTAAGTTCAATCCATTCCTTACTTGTCTATGCAAGTGATTTAGGATTTACAGTACTTGAGAATTTCTCTTATTTTTTTCTCTCATCAACCTCTCATTTTCTACTTTGTAACTATGCACTTCTATTTTCAGGCTTCTCATAGTATTTATTAAGGTTTTGTGTTCCCCGCTACTCATGTGGCCATTTGATTTTGTATATGCATTACCAACACTGGTATTTTGACCTTTGGAATCTTTATCATGACTAGAGACTCCCTCTCCTTCCTCCATTTATTGAATATGCATTCTTATATTGAACTGATATGGTTATACTCCCTAATTCTGCAAAATGTGAAAGCAACCATTTTTTTAGGATTATGCATATTATAAAAAATATCCAAACATTGTCACATGTCCTTTTCCTACTCAATTCATGAAGAAATATATATAATCATTATCCAAATTATACAATTCAATGTTATTCTCCTCCGAGCCATCTTTCTAATGACTATTCCCATGCTCCAATCTGACATCTGAGATGAAAGTTATGGCTTCTTGAAAAAGTCACTTTCACCCTTTTTTGTGCAAACAAGATTTTGTAGCAACAATGAAATGGTTGTGTGCCAATCCTGTCAAATTATTCCACAAGATATTTAAACTTGTACATAATTCAAATTCTGCATATGTGCTTCCTTCAATCCACTTTCCTTGTGACCATGGGCTTGAAACCACAGGATTATTCACTCTAAGTGATGTTCATTTAGTGATTTTCTCTTTATTCTTCTACATAGGACCTCATTTGAAAATGTTTGTGACTTGTTTGCTTATAGGCCCTTCACACCTCTAATAATCCCCTTTACCTTATCATGAGACTAGTGTTGGAACCAGGTCCTCTGAACTTCGACATTCTTGCATTCTTCTGGAGTAATACTTCCTGAAGTACACTTCACCAAATTACTTATATTATCTCCACTAGTATATCAAATGAGAGATATTTAATATCCCATTGAATGGACGATCCTGGATCATATGGAGGCTTCAACAAAATCAACAATCACGACTTCATCAGGTGTTGAGATGAACGATCCTTATTTATTTTTGGGCTTCGACACTCCGCAAATATGGGATATTACAACTCTCAATTTGTTCAACTCCCCTAGAGTTATACCTACCAAAGAGGTCATAAAGTGATGATGATCGTTTACCATTGGTTAACACCTCTGCTTACACTATCCTTCCACTATCTTAATCCAATGACTATGACTTAATCAAGTTTTGAGATGGACATTCCTTATTTAATTCGGGTCTTCGAAACTCTGGGACTGTGGGATATTACAACTCTCAATTTGTTCAACACCCCCAAAGTTATAGTTTTCTAAGTGCTTACGCCATCCTTCCACTACTTGATCTAACGATTGCGACTTAATCATGTTTTGAGATGGATGGTCCTTATTTATTTCAAAGCTTCGACACTCCGAGACTCCAAGATATTACAACTCGCAAGTTGTTCAACTCCCTAGGAGTTAAACCTGCCTAAGTGATTATGCCATCCTTCCACTGCTTGATCTAACAGTTGAGAAAAAAATATTGAAGGGATCTTATATCAACTTTATGCATGATTTTGTTACTCCGAGACTTTGGGATATTGTGGCTTAACCTATCTTTCCACTATGCTCAATCGGAAGGTAGAGAATTCACCCAAAGTTCCTCCTTGATCCGATGGTCTACATTAATTCATGTTTTCATCCTTCGAGGACTCCACCTGTTTCTAACTAATTTATCCCTTGAACGGTCAATGGTGAATGACCACAAAACTCATCAACCGATTTGAATGGATAAGGTCTTAATGGTTTGGTTATACCCAAAATTTATCAACTATATCTAACAACTCTTGTTTATCAGCCTTCTCCTAAAGCTTTATTGAATTGGGATCAATTTACTTGATAGGTTTGATTTTTCTAAGAATCCTTTGGCATTACACTTGGATTCCAACTGAACCATGATCCTTGATCTGGGCCTTAAGTTAGTGATCAATGATTTTCATATCTCTCAATTGTAATAGAGTTTCCTCATTGTTTTGAAGGTGTTTCTATAGTTGATCTATTGGGAATTTTATCCCAATAACACTTCCATAAGGCACTCATTTTCCTAATATTTCCTTCGACCTTTCCAAAAGTCCTAATGTTGCATGCTCTAATTCCTTGCAACCTAATACACCATATCTCCTGAGCTTTAATATCTCAAAGATATATTCTTTCTTAATGACAATACCATGTCCAACAGTTTTAGCCCATACCACTCTGGTTTTTTAACCAGAAGCTCTGATACTAATATGTAATGTACCTAGCCACCTCTGGGTTAGGAACACTACCTCAAAAAATCTGTTCAAAATGATTTCAAATGATGATACCATTTAATTATTAAATAATCATGAAACAAACATGATAACATCACATGCAATAATAAAGATTCATTCTATAGTATAAATGATGTTTAAACATGCCATGCATATCAATAACCAGCAAGCATGCATGTTATAGCATACGAATCTAAGAGACAATAATTCATACACAATGAAAATAAATATATAGCAGAGAAACACATGACGGAGAGAGTGCTTATATTAATCAAAATGGTTCACCAACTGGATGCATACCAAGGACATTCCACCCAAACGTAGACATTGTTTTTCCAAGTCTTAACCGTAATGTGACCCCGGTTCCAGGGCTATGAATCCACAAGGATGGTTCTAGGGTGTCACTCAGTTTCCCCAAACTGGTCAACACTCAAGCTCTCACAAGTTCCTTGACACACAACAATCCAAAGTACACCATCTCTCTTCTCTCTAGCCTGCACAAGCCAAGAGAATGGATCCCCTTCTCTGACATGCAGTCCCTCAGGAAGTCCACCTCCTTCTAGGGCTCTAGTGAATTTGGTTAATAATATCCATGTTGGGACTCTCATGACTCACATTTGTGAATAAGATTTATTACATGCCAATGCATCTCAGGCATGCAGGAATTAATTCATAGCTAGAATACACCAGTAGAAACTACAAACACCCAACAATGGCTTCACTCCCAGTAATTTGTTTTTCCTTTACCCCACCAAGATAAAGGATGAATAAGCAATAAAACAAAACGAAAGTGTGAAAGTGTGTATGGAGAAGAACCCCCCATCATCCCACAAGATGGGTTTATATATTTACTTGGGAATCAAGAACGACATGGCCTTCCCCCAAGAATGTCATGTAACCCTTTCTCTCAATTTATAAATTATGGGTAAATAAAATATTATTAAATGACTTAGCCCCTTAATCCCCCTCTCTCATGGAATCATATCCCCCTATAACTCTTGTCATTGTCTATCTTACAGCTAGTGATGTATTTTATTTTTAATCATGATCATGGCATTACATTTCCTAGGCACGCTGACCTCTTTAATTGTTTGGGAACTCCGACATTTCATAAAATAAACAAAGTACATTGTTTCATACGGTGACTCAAAACCAGGGTATTACATCGAGAATTAGAGGACAAGTCATTTAAATAGAGGAAGGATCAAGGAAAAGAGAAAGGTTCGATAGAAAAACCACAACACCATTTCGAATACGAATGAAAAATATAAGTAGGGATTGGAGTAGATGGATTGGAGCAAGAAGTGGAAATAGTTTCTAGATTGGCGGATAGAGAATGGTTGCTAGAATCCTCAAACAAAATTCCTTGCAAAAGCAGGAATCAAACACCTCCTAGGAGCACCACAAATTGTCGACTTTGGGTGATGGAAGGAAGAAAAAACTAAATTTATTATCAACTAGTATCATGATGGATATCTATGGTTGGATGAGCCAATATAAATAATAGGCAGGCTTAGTCAGAGAATCATTGGCATTCCAAATACGGGGGTCCAAGTCCCAAAAACTTCAAATGAAAATGCATGGATGCAAATGTTGATCAGGTCGACTACAACAAAAAATTCAAATGGGTTATTTATCAACAACATCCTTGATTTGCATAGAAGATGGATTTCCATAATTTTATATTTATGCTTTACACCAGCTAATCAAGCATCCAATGTACAAATGACCATGATAGAGTTAATTGATCAAATATTTAAAAATGTAGAAATATTCAACTAGTTTGAATACATGGCTGACATCATCCAGACTAACTGCAAAGAATTCCAAAAAGCTAGGAAGGCCATAAAATTCCCTTCCTTATTAATCTAGATAGCAATGGAGTAATATAGTCCAGTCAATGACCCTACGTTGACAAATAGGAAGGTTCCATCAATGGAAAAATATAGAATTTTTGCAATAGAGAAGGCATGTGTTTCCATATTTCTACCTCCACAAGAAATCAAATGCACAAAACTTTGGTGTGGATTGGATTCGGCCCTAAAACTAGAGGAGTTACATAATCAGCCAACAACAGAGGAAATATTTGTTGAAATCGAAAGAGAAACAAACCTTGATATAGAAATTCCTCCTTATGTTAACCAACTAGGAATACCTTTGGTACTCCCCCTCACCAATGTCAAACAGGAGGAAGAAAGAGAAGCAAAGTTATATACATTACCATTTGTTGAAGACTTGCATGAATTGGTAATCATTCTTGCATGGATTTCACCTAGAAAAAGAAAGCATCCAATGAAAAAAGATAAAGGGAAAACAACCCTCAGAGTCGAAGAAATACCTTTCGACATAGAAGAAATATGGCGAGTGAATGTTTAGTTGGATGAAGTTAACAAATTTAATGAACCCATCATTCAAGAAAATATGACTAGTATCACCAATAAAATTGCAAAAAAAAAAAAGCAGATGGAAAAGAAGACCCAACAGGAGACTTCTACGATGAAGAAAATTTTAAGCTCATCAGTTGGGCCTAGAATGAAGGAAGCCATGGAAAAAGATAAAGTACGGAAAAAACAGGTCAAACAAATAAAAAATACCCTCTAACAAATTGAAACAAGGGGATCATGGAGGCACATGATACACGAAAGTGTGACCACTTTGGTAACTCTAGACAAGGCCACAAAGAGCCGGTCAAAATTAGAATTCAAGATGAATTCAACATTAGGGAAAAGGAAAGTGATCGACCTGCCAATCAATTTGACAAGCGAATCCCCACCACCTAGGCCAGTATCCATAGTCAAGGAATGACCTGCAAATAAGAAGAAGAGACAAATTGTAATTACTGAGCGGTAAGAATCAATTAAGTCAGAACAACCATCTATGTCGGTCGATGAGGAGATCGATATCGACCAGCTAGAGAAGCTTGATTCAGTTGAATAAATACCAATCTAGTTGGTTCATCCAGTTGAAATTACAGAACAACATGAGTTGATCAATCAAATACCAATTCAGTCAGTCCATTCATTTGAAGATATATAACAGTCGGTCAGTCTTTAGGAATTCGACCTCCACAAAATCAACACCCAATGTTTTAACATTCCTGAATTATTACCAATAGATATTATGAACAGTGTACCCATAAAAGGAGGAGAACAAAAAGAGGAACACAAAGGGGAATCTTTCCCAGAAAATGTTGCAACTAAGGATATAGTACCAAGTCAAATGAAAGCTCAACAGTCTTCCTTCGAGATAGAAACAGATCAGAGACAACAGAAGGAAACAACAGTAAGGGAAAAAGTTGATCATACTCACTTACCTGCAACACAATATCAAGAGAAGGATGGGGGGTAAAAAACAACATCATAAAAGAGAAAGAAAAATAAATCCACACAAATTACCTTTAAATTGATCTGATCGTTCATCCCGTCTAGGTTAGCTGTCGAAAATACACTCAACCTGACCTCCATATCCAAAAATAAGCTCTTCTACCTACATTGATTCATTACAAAAGAATCAGCAAAGAGGTGGAAGAAGGTTCTTAAAGAAGGAATTTGAATTTCAAAAATAAAGGAGGATCAAAATAAAATGTGACATGAATGTAGAGAGATGGTCATAAAGCATTTAGGAATACAACAGCTACTAGAAATGGAGATCCCCTTGGTGGGTTTTAAAGACTTGTTGGAAGGATGATCACATCTAATACAAAAAACCAACAACAAGTCAAAATTCACCAAAAGGAAAAGGAAGAGACACAACAACAATACCACTAAGCAAGGACTAATAATCAAATAATCCAAGACTAGACAACCACAATCATGGTGAAAAAATCCAACAAACTTAAAAGACTCAGAAAAAATGTCGAAGATGTCAACCAGTAGGATACAATGATAAATTCAACAGTAAGCGACTTGCCAACTCACATTGCAATTTCATTCAACAAGGGAAGAATACAAAGAGTTGTAGTTAACAACATAGAAAAGACAAGAAATATAGAGACCGACATCAAGATCAAAGAGGCCCTCACAAGTCAATTATAAAAATAAAATGCAATAGAGTCATAACTCTCATAGAAATAAAACGAATGGCAGAAGGAAGGCCACAAAGTACAGTTGTAAACTAACAGTCTAGTTAGACAACTCACGTATATGCATTTTTCTCCATTACAACCTGCGTACATCATGTTTTGTTCTCAAAAATTAAAAAAATATGTCCAGTTTCCATGCCAATTCATGAGATCTGTGATCCTTGACCTTATATATATTAGGAACACTCAGAATCGACCCTTCAAGTCCATTTGGAGGCTACAAATTGAGCCCTATACAAGCCTTGAATATATTCATCATTGAGAGTGTTATAACCCTATAGTTCATAGGATAACCTGGTGATTAGAATCTCTTCCTCTATTTGTGTTATATTGTAAATAATATTTTATTCCGCAAATGATTTACAAAAGAAAAAGAAAGAAAAAGAAAAGAAAAGAAAGAAAACAAATCAAAAGAGGGTATAAAAATAAAAAAGGAGAAAATAATAAACCCCATCAAAATAAACTTGGTTTGACTCATAATGCTTAATCATGATCAAACCTTTTAAATTTATGTTGATAGGATAGTGAATACATTTGGATAAATAGTATAACCTTGGCCAAAGTAGATAGGTTAGTGAATAAATTTGGCCAAACATTCTAATCTTGGCCAAATATCTTAGGTTAGAGTAGTTATTGATCCAACAGTTTAAGCTGGATTAATGTGTTAGGTGATTACACTAGGTGTTAGTTTAGCAATGTTTATCTGAATAAAGATTTACAAAACATTCTTGAAAATATCTTTTATTTTGAATTAATTCGATGTGTTTTTTTACCCCTTGGTGAAAAAAACCAATAAAGAAAGGGGAGCTAGCGCTACCCACAAAATGTTTTTCATCCTAAGTTCTATCGGGATTTAACCTTTTGTCATGTTATGACTAAAGGGCGCATAATTTTTAGCGGTTGATCCATTGACACCCAGATCAATGGTTGACAATGGATTCCGGACCCCCCTGATCTTTATTCCTTTAACGGTGGGGGCGGCCGGGGGGGGTCTGAGTGAGTGGTTTTACTAGCAAAGGACCTGCACAATGTGTCATCTCCATATCGTATCGGGCCTTCCTCACTCAATTCCACTTAACACCCGTTGGATTACTGAGCGGGGGGGGGTGAATCAGTAATAACGTAATTATAATCTTTTTTCTTCAAATGTTATATCAATGTAGAATTATTATCCAATAATGAGAAGTAATAAATAAACAATCACACACATGCACAGTACACCAGAGTTTTACGTGGAAACCCAAATCAGGAGAAAACTGTCGAGCTGGATATATAACATATGAATCAACATTTAATTGTCAACCTGGGAAGGTAGACTTAGAGGAACCAGCACAGGAAATGTAGGGTTAAAGAGGGGGTTTAAAGGATGCCAAACTAATCTTTGAACTACTAAAAGAAACTTGCTGGAAGAAGCTACTGTACTCTACTTTGTTCTGCACTACTCTGTACTAACTTCATAAAACTGTTCTGTATATGCATGTAAAAGGTTTACTGCACACTGATGACTGAAAACAATTAAGTTTCTGCTACTTATTACTCCACACAACTCATCAACCTTCTATTTTATAATGCAATGAAACTCTCTATTGTCATCAAATGAAACTTCCCTATCTCATGAGATATCCAGGCTAGTTCCTGAATGTTAAGCAGTCTGAACGTGAAAACTGAGAAAATGAAATGGATGAAAAGATAATGTCTAAACTTGAATCTTGAAATGCTAAACCCTCTAGTGCAATCAAATGAAATGTTATTTCTGTTCTATTAAACCAATGAGAAAACTGACAATGTAGAGTGGAATCGAATCTTTGCTAAAAGATGATGTTCAAATCTGGAGATGGAGTCTACTGTAAATGCAATCTACACATCTCTGTTTCCATCAAAGGGGGGCCTTCCTTCTCTATCAACAGACCGTTCTTTAAATCAACGCACACTGGAAAACAAATAGCTTACAACAAACTTGCAAATAACAGAAGTCGAATTGATGAAACTCTTAACTATTTTATTGAAAATAAGAACAATACAAGTGCTTTGAGATTCGATCTCTGTTCCATTCTTCTATCTAATCTATGCTCCGTCTATCTCCTCCCCTTTTTCTATAGCAGCTCTGTATATAACGTTTCAGATACCCCACAATGCATGGCTTTGTGCCCAAGTAGTTACAAAACGGTTTTAAGAGTACCACCGGGGAATGAGACACGTTTTTCATAATCAATCGATTCCAGATTGCCTTTACCCGTGTCTCTTGATAAGAATGATTACATGTGCAACCGAATGCTTATTCTCCCCTTAATATAGGCGATACCATTAAGTTTGCAACCGATTCTTGAATTCCCTAATCTCATGACACGAAGGCAATACATTTAGTAAAAGAAACACGCATGGCAATAATTCTGGACCTTTTACGCTGATGAAATTGGCCTGGCACTCATTAGCAAAATATTTTGGAAGCTGAGTCTCTCCACAACCTGGTGGCTTGTAAAAGGGCACACTCGGCAACAATTCCACGTAGGGAAGATGGGTTAATGGAGCTTAACATAGTCTGGAAATGCTCATTGGTAACAAACATAGAATTGAGGATTTCAGCATCGATAGTCTCTAAGTAAATAACATCCATTTTTCCTGATGCACTGCAATGCAGCCTCAGTGCACAGAGCTGCGAGATCAGCTCCAACATATCCATGCGTATCCTTCTGTCTTCATAACTACTGGAAAAATACAAATCCTTTAAAACATTCATCTTCTCAAGAGCACACAATGAATAAAAATAGAGTATGCACGAAAACACTCAGAATATAATCACTGCATTTCTCCCCGATTCAAGATTTCCCAGTTACTGTACTTTTTGTTTCCATAATAAAATCATTTTGCCCCTGTTACTTGAATACTGTACTTGCAATTCATTCAACATACTTAGAAATATTCATCTTCTTTGTATGGATACGAAGGATTTCCAATCGTCCCACTTCATTGGGAACTTCAAAATCAATTTCCCTATCAAAGCTTCCAAACCTTCTAAGAGCTGGGTAAATTTAGCAGCTTCGTTGATATCTTCACTGGGTGCGAGCTGGTACCTGGTACTGGTAAGTTCTGTTTAGTATAAACATTATGTTAAAGAGACAAATATCCCAGGAATGGCGCTCATCATTTAAACTCTTGATGGCCACGTCCAGAACCCAGGAAAACAAATAGCTTAACCAATGCACAAATCCTTCATCATTATCTTGATTTCTATAAACTTCCATTCCATTGTTACAATGAGTGATACCATTAATAAGATTTGGAACACCTCTGTTTAGTAGCTTGTACACATGGATGGAAGTGCCTGATGTTTGAAGGTAGTAGTGATAGCAAAATGGATGCATTTTCTTGTGGTAGTGTTTGCAATGATATCAAAAGAATGCCACGGCATATGAGTAAGGTTTTGCAAGACTCCATAAGAAGAAGACTTCATAAGTATGAAAATCTTAGCAACCCAATCATGAAAGAAGCCAAGAATCTATAATAAAATGTATCAAATCCAGAGCCCAACATTCCCCCATGCCTAGATTTTTGCATGTCCTCATGCAAACGTATTGTCCTGTTAATACTAGCATAGTAATAGAATGCTAACAGTCCCGAGAACTCTCCATTTGATTGATGCGAAAGTGCTTGTAAAGATCCTCTGCACTCTTAGCATGTTCTTTCAACTCATTCATCCATCACTTAGATAAAAATCTTCAATCACTTCTTATTTCAGCTGATGCTTTTATTGCAGCAAACATATAAACTATTCAAAGATGTTGATATTTATTCACTATCCTACCTACCTACCTACTTAAAGAAAAAGAGACATTTCTTTAAGTGTAGGCAAATAACCAATGTAGCCACTGTCTTAGCAGAATCTATCGAGCTGGATATATAACATATGAATCAACATTTAATTGTCAACCCGGGAAGGTAGACTTAGAGGAACCAGCACAGGAAATGAAGGGTTAAAGAGGGGGTTTAAAGGATGCCAAACTAATCTCTGAACTGCTAAAAGAAACTTGTTGGAAGAAGCTACTGTACTCTACTTTGTTCTGAACTACTCTGTACTACTCTGTACTAACTTCATAAAACTGTTCTGTATATTCATGTAAAAGGTCTACTGCACACTAATGACTGAAAACAATTAAGTTTTTGCTACTTATTACTCCACACAACTCAGCAACCTTCTATTTTATAATGCAATGAAACTCTCTATTGTCATCAAATGAGACTTCCCTATCTCATGAGATATCCAGGCTAGTTCCTGAATGTTAAGCAATCTGAACGTGAAAACTGAGAAAATGAAATGGCTGAAAAGATAACGTCTAAACTTGAATCTTGAAATGCTAAACCCTCTATTGCAATCAAATGAAATGCTATTTCTGTTCTATTAAACCAATGAGAAAACTGACAATGTAGAGTGGAATTGAATCTTTGCTGAAAGATGACGTTCAAATCTGGAGATGGAGTCTACTGTAAATGCAATCTACACAGCTCTATTTCCATTGAAGGGGGCCCTGCCTTCTCTGTCAACAGACCGTTATTTAAATCAACGCATATTGGAAAACAAATAGCTTACAACAAAATTGCAAATAACATAAGTCGAATTAATGAAACTCTTAACTATTTTATTGAAAATAAGAACAATACAAGTGCTTGGAGATTCGATCTCTGTTCCATTCTTCTATCTAATCTATGCTCCATCTATCTCCGCCCCTTTTTCTATAGCATCTCTGTATATAACGTTTCAGATCCCCCAAAATGCATGGCTTTGCGCCCAAGTAGTTACAAAACGGTTTTAAGAGTACCACCGGGGAATGAGACACGTTTTTCATAATCAATCGATTCCAGATTTCCTTTACCCGTGTCTCTTGATAAGCATGATTACATGTGAAACCGAATGCTTATTCACCCCTTAAGATAAGCGATACCATTAAGTTTGCAACCGATTCTTGAATGCCCTAATCTCATGACACGAAGGCAATACATTTAGTAAAAGAAACACACGTGGAAATAATTTTGGACCTTTTACGCTGATGAAATTGGCCTGACACTCATTAGCAAAAGATTTTGCAAGCAGAGTCTCTCCAAAACCTGGTGGCTTGTAAAAGGGCACACTCGGAAACAATTCCACACAGGGAAGATGGGTTATTGGAGCTTAACGTAGTCTGGAAATGCTCATTGGTAACAAACATAGAATTGAGGATTTCAGCTTCGATAGTCTCTAAGTAAATAACATCCATTTTTCCTGATGCACTGCAACGCAGCCTCAGTGCACAGAGCTGCGAGATCATCTCCAACATATCCATGTGTATCCTTCTGTCTTCATAACTACTGGAAAAATACAAATCCTTTAAAACAATCATCTTCTCAAGAGAACACAATGAATACAAATAGAGTATGCATGAAGACACTCAGAATATAATCACTGCATTTCTCCCCGATTCAAGATTTCCTAGTTACTGTACTTTTTATTTCCATAATAAAATCATTTTGCCCCTGTTACTTGAATACTGTACTTGCAATTCATTCAACATCCTTAGAAATACTCATATTCTTTGTATGGATACGAAGGATTTCCAATCGTCCCACTTCATTGGGAACTTCAATATCAATTTCCCTATCAAACCTTCCAAACCTTCTAAGAGCTGGGTAAATTTAGCAGCTTCATTGATATCTTCACTGTGTGCGAGCTGGTACCTAGTACCGGTAAGTTCTGTTTAGTATCAACATTGTGTTAAAGAGATAAATATCCCAGGAATGTCGCTTAGCATTTAAACTCTTGATGGCCACGTCCAAAACCCAGGAAAACAAATAGCTTAACCAATGCACAAATCCTTCATCATTATCTTGATTTCTATAAACTGCCATTCCATTGTTACAATGAGTGATACCATTAATAAGATTTGGAACACCTCTGTTTAGTAGCTTGTACACACGGC